>NW_024121388.1:6184211-6312841 GCF_016745375.1 Pimephales promelas | reverse complement strand
ACTCCTTTATGTTTGGTGTATAAAATTTGTACTTGTATTGAAATGATGAAATGGAAATAAGAGAAATAGAAAATGTGAGAGCAAGTGGGGGTGTTGAGATTGATAAATATTGTGCTCTCATTTATATTTGATTTGTTTATTTTTATTTTGGAACAAAGCAATCATGTTGCATAGTGTATGTCATGTGACCCCTTAGTGATTGATTGGATGCACATGTGTCTGTTTAAATAAACTGCGCCAGTCAGAAAGAAACTGGTTGATGTGAAAGTATTACCCTGTTGTCTGCCTAAGTTACTCTGCTAACATTCTTTATCATTCAAATTTGGAACACATTCTTTATTTTGACTTTACAGGGACTTAAGTTCCGCCTACATTAGTTGTTGTTCGAGAAGCCGTTTCACTCGGATGAACATCACAATAAGGAAGACAATAATTTTACACGTCCCTTTTCATGGCGACATCAAAGTCACATGACGTGCATTTTAAAGAAATCGGAGACAGGGAAAGATATCGCTGGAGACTGGCAGAGAGAGATCGCTGGAGATTGGGAGAGAGAGATCGCTGAAGACTGGGAGAGATATGGAGACCAGGAGAGAGATTGCTGGAGACCGGGAGACAGTGTTGTACTCGAGACCACCTCACTCGAGTCCGAGTCGACACCGAGACCAGAGAGAGTCGAGTCCGAGACCAGAGACGGTCGAGTCCGAGTCGAGACCGAGACCAGTGAGGGTTGATTACCTAATTTACTTTTATTAGAGAAATCTTTTTTTTTTTTTTTTTTTTACTGATTTTACTTAGAGTTTAAAAATATGATCAGTTTAGGGTAAAAAGGCCACATAGTAGGTGGTGTTAAAAGTAATTTTATTACAATTTGTCATGCGCAGTTGCGCACTAGAAAATCACCAATCACTAGGCGTGTCAATCAATTTAAAGAAATATTTTATTAACATACATTAATAATCATGAAAAAATATTTGAATTGAACTCGAGTGGACTCAGGAATAATTCCGAGTCCTAAAAAAAAAAATGTTCGAGTACGAGTCAATTCCGAGTCCAAATGGACACGAGTCCATGACAAGACCAAGACCATTAAAATATGGACTCGAGACCGAGTCCGAGTCTCGAGTACTACAACACTGCCGGGTAGAGATTGCTGGAGACTGGGAGATGACTCCACATGAAACAAACAAACAAATAAGGTCGGACAAGGAACTGTGGTGAGGAGTGTGCCTTAGAGTTACGAGGGTGATGATGAGATGCAGATAATTGTGATCAGGAATGACATGCGTGGGAACCAGAATGGATGCTAGGAAGAGAGTAGTGATGTGGAGGGTGACTAGGGTGAACTGTGACACTTTGTTACTTAAGTTATTTAATAAAAATACTGTAATAACTTTTGTTCAGTGCATTAATGTTATCAAATACTACTTTTGATTTTAATAATGTATCAGTAAATGTTGAAACGAACATTAACAAAGATTAATAAATTCTGTAGAAGTACATTTCATTATTAATTCATGTTAACTAATGTAGTGAACTACATTTTAAACCCCAAATAAGTAAGCCAAACGTGACACTAGTGGCAAGGAGCTCAAATTCCATCCATTTACAGAAATGGAGAAAAAAAAAACCTTATGATTACAGGCTGCATCACAAGTCAGATGTGTGAAGTGTGGCTTGATATAATTAAGGCTGTGCTGATGGAGGAAGAGAAGGTAAACGGTAAGTAACCCCTGAGGACAGAACTGCACTACAGCTTTAGTCTCAGTCTGTTCACCAGGAATAGTTTGAGCTTGAACATAAGATCAACTTCCTCCGATACACACAATTTGCCTCAGAGATGGAAAAGCTATTACACACCATGAAACTTAATATTTTGAAACTCCAAAAAAAGGTTGTTTTATTTTTTGGGGTTTTTTTTAAATGCAAGAAATAACAGCCTACAGGTTTGGAACAACATGAAAGTGATTACATGATGACAGAACTTCAATTAGATAAAAGAGCACTGTTGTTTAAACTGGTCAGCACATTATCCGTTTAAACAGACCTGGCCCTGGATGCTGAATAGCCAAATTACATTTTGCCCTCTGCTGCTGAACAGAGGGATGTTTCTTAATGTCAGCTTTTATCATTTGACCTGTTACAACTCCTTAAAGATGCAATTGAACATCAAACGTTTCATTGCCGACCTTCAAAATCTTTAATGCGTTAATGAGAGTCAAAATGAAAAGATATGAAATTTAAATGTATAGAGTTTTCACCAGGGTGACATTTAAATCACAGCTGCATGGCAGTGAATGCCAGAATGCCAGACCGTGCTTGCAATATTCCTCATCCGCTCTGTTCCTTTATTCTCTCGAGACCAGGTAAAAATGTAGTCATCAAAATGCATCAAAAGGGCATTTTGACTTTGTGAGGTTACAATCATCCCAAGCTCAGCTGACAGGATATTACAGGATGGATGTGTAGTCAAGCAGAGAAATGCTTTAAAAATCTGAATGCAAATAATCCTCAGCTCTCAGGTGGTCGTCGGAAATTAGTTTTACAATATCTTTTTCGGGTTACACTTTATTTCAAGGTGTCCTTCTTACAATATAATTATATATTTAAGTACTGCGTAATACCAAGTGACTCTATTGGCTGTTACACTCTATTTTAAGGTGTCATTGTTACAGTGTATAATTATACATTTAAGTACTGAGTAATATTAATCAACAGCATGTGCTTACTATAGGGATAGAGAAGGATTAGAATTTTGTTATGCAAATGATGCATAATACACTGTTATTACTATGGTATTACTATTACTAAGTATATGTAACTTGTAACAAGGACACTGTAAGAAAAGAAAAGTGTTACTCTATAGGCTTAGGGTTAGTATTAGGGTTTGGTTTAGAGTTAGTTGCATGTAATTATGCATGATTTATAGTTAGTGACTACATGTAACATGTAAAAAGGACACTGTAAAATAACGTGTGACCTCTATTTGTTGGTTGGATCATCATGCTTACAATGTCAAAACATGCATACATTTAAAGGTGCCATATGTAATAATTGAGGTAACAATATACGAAAAATGAGCTACACGCATCAAAAGAATGAGAAGAAATAAGTGCAAAGATGTCATTAAAAAACTGACAAGTTATAGTGCTGCCGAGATATTAACCTGAATTAGCATGCTAAATTACTAGCCCCGGCCCGGCAGGTGTCGTAATACCAGTTCCGGCCATGGGAGGCGGTATGCGGACGGGCAACGTTAGCACCAGCCAAACTGCAATACGCGAGTGAGTCGCGCTCGCGCCGGCTTGTGTGTACTTGAACCTGATGTCAGTCGTGTGGAAATACAGCCAATTACTACATTTCAGTTCAGGGAAGAGTTCAAAAAATGATTGGTCGACATTATGCATGAGGAATACATTTTGGTAAGTTGTAGCATACTGTATCTTTCACCAGTGTTCGTGTTCTTTTTCCATTAGCTAGTAGAGACGATCGGTTCACGTGCGCTAGGGATCTGTAGTGTAACATGTACAAGCGCCAAAACGGTATTTATTCTTTGAATTGCGTAATATAATTGACAGAATCTGAGAGCTTAACTAACCTGCTTGCTAAGTGTCAATTGCGTGTGTCTCCAACGCATTCTCATCCCAAAGCGCCATATAGGACGCTTTTGCAAAAGCGTAAATATCCAACGCACATGGCACCCTTTAACGTGAAATGAGACGCAGATATATTTGGGCAGAAGGCGCCCCCTAGTGGTCTAACCCTTACCCTACACCATACCTAAACTTAACCATAACCGAAGCGTCTCATTAGACGTTAAAGGGTGCCATGTGCGTTGGATATTTACGCTTTTGCAAAAGCGTCCTATATGGCGCTTTGGGATGAGAACGGGCTCGTGTCTCACGGTGAATTCACGGCGCTAGCTTGATCAACATCAGCGAATGCTGTCTGTCAAATTAATTCACTAACAATAAAAGTGTAATATGAACAAAACGAATACCATAAACTTCAAATAATTGCCCAAGCTTTTATTTTCCCATACCGTCGAAATGCACCAGCTTGTTTTTGAGATCTATGAGGCGGTCTTCATCATTTAGTGTTGAGATTCATAGTGTTTAGTTTAGTTCACTCTAGTGTTTAGTTCATTGAGTCTCTGATCTCTAAAAAATCTCCAAATGTTCCACGTGAAACTGCGGTCTTCCAACCTTTTACTATAATGTCAAATGATTTGAATAACATGCGCGATGGTAGGAGCACAAGTCATTTTTTGGAGGTATACTGCCCCCATCTGTTATGGAATATGGAGTAGGATTTGATTTATGATGTTAGATGGCACCTTTAAAGAACCAAAATAATGTTTTGGTAGAACAATAAACAGATGGAGATGGATAGATACAATCGTAACCCGAGCGTTCCCTTTCGAGGGAACGAGACGCTGCGTCATATGACGACACTTTGGGAAACGAATACCCACTAAGCCACGACGGCCAATGCCTGACCTAGTGTGAACTGTTTAAGCACACCTAGATACCATGCTTCTAGTGGAGTGAGCCCTTATGGCAGGCATATTGCACATCTGGTAGGTAAGGGAGATGGCCAATCGATGATCGTTTGCTTAGAGGCCGGGGATCCCTTCCTGGATCATACCGAATACTGGTGTTTATTTTTGTTGAATTTTTAATATACCGCAATACCGGTGTATGACGCTTTAATAACGATCGGAACGCGCCGCAACTATAGACAAGAAATGGACACAGCGATTCCATAGCCTACATTTCAATGGAGAAAAGTGAAGCCCATTAGAAGCACTCACGTCCTGATAGCTGAGCGTACTGTGCAGGCTCAAACTGAGCTTGACGACGTAGATGTGACGTGAGCAACCATTCTGACCTTCTAGTAGCTGTGCCAAGACAAATCTGAATTGAAATCTGAAACAAATCTGTTGTTGAAATATTTTGTCCTGTTGCTTTGACTCTCTATCTATGGGCTTCTCCCTTGACTTTATGCCTCAATGTCCCCCCGATTTCCTCAGAAAATTTTTACAAAAACAGCTTCTACGGGGTCATAACGTAAGATAGAATGTAATGGAGGCTTTTATACATTGTCGTGTTTCTTTATAAATAAATAATGGATGAATAGAGTCTTTGGACACCTCAGATGTAAAGTTATTCGCTGTCAAAGTGACACCAAATGAATGGGAGTCAATGGAATGCTAACAGCAGGTGATGGTCTGCTACGATGGCGCCCCCCAGAGGAAGGACTTGGGCGCGACACTGTTTGAGAGGGTCCCTTTTCACTCTTGCATGTGTTTCTTAGCGTGACTGTGAAGATTATTTTACAGTGTTTCCCATACATTGGTTCCAGTGTTGTGCAAGTTACTTCCAAACTGTAATACATTAGGTATTACTTGTTACTGTTATTTAAAAGTAATTCATTACCTTACAATATTACTGTCTCAGAATTGTAATGCGTTACATTACTCATGTATTACTTTTGAGTTACTTTCACCAAAATAACTACAGAAGTAGAACTTAACTTTGGGGCTTCTAACGATATGCAATATGAAACCGAAATCGCAATTCGCCACATCCACAAACCTACAGAATCGCGACACACCTCTTCCAACTCCCAGCGTTTTTCTCCTTACCGTCCAGATCCAATGCTGCCTTATATTTAAATTAGGCTATTAGTATTATTTGAAGTTAACATTATAAAATACGTAGACCTACACCACAAAACTATTTAAGGATAAATTATTTAAAATTGGGGAAGTCCAGCATTATGGACATGACATTTGCAGTCACAACTTGAAATAAAAATTCTCAGAAAATACATGTATTGAAACGTATATAGGCTACTTCCTTAAAGGACTCCAGACATTAGACAAATATCAGTCTATGTTTTATTTTTGATATATGGGAAAAGACACACATTCATGCGTGACAAAAAAAATAGGAGGCAAAATATATTTCTTGTAATTCTGTTAATTACACTGCGCAAATCGGACGAGGAAGGGTTGGCTCTCCAGTCTCCATAGAACTTAAAATATTCATTTTATTTTAGTTTTCGTGTTCGCAATTATGAGGAAAAATCAATGTTACAGACGCGACCGCTCTGAACTGGCACTAAAAGACTGCTTTAAAACTTTCACATAGTCTGTTGCCTTTAAGAAGTAAAAGCAGACAATACACTGTAATACAACTGTAATACAAGCCTCACTGAACATGTAACGAGTAAAATATTACTGAAAATTGATTAGTAATGCCTTACACTACTGCGTTACAGCAAAAAGTAATATGTTACTGTAATGTATTACTTTTGTAATGCGTTACTCCCAACACTGATTGGTTCACAATATCAACACAGCCTTTTGGAAAATCTATTTGAGGTTGGCATTGACATCGTTGAATAAACATGAGCACTGCACGTTTCAAAGTCAAAACTCAGCATGGGTGTTTTTAAATGAATGTATCTGAACGATCTTTAGAAAAGTTTCTTTGTTATTAAGATTGAATCTTTCTTTATCTTTCCTAATAATCCTGTATTTATATGCGTTGCGCTGGTTTGTGTACAAGCGTTACCGGGGAAACCGCTATTTCTGCCGCTCCTAAAGCGCCTCCAGTTGGCACCTATTTGTAAACAGTCTTGCAAACCTGTATTAATATTTAATACTGTATTAATGTTTTTCTATATTCACTCATGACAGTAAAATAGGTCATTCTACTGTTAATCTACTGCAGTATTTCCTCTCTTACTCAGTAGAAAATGTGGTTAACCCAGTCATGCTTAGGAAACTAAATACCATCATAAACTGGTATGAAACCGGTATAATTTGGAAAAATAACGTGATATGGATTTTTGGTCATTCCGCCCAGCATTACTTTAGGTGCAGTGGGCAGTGGGTTCAGTGCAGATTATATTCTACAAATCATGCCTTCAATGATGCTGCCCCAGCCATTACTTGAAGATAGGAACAATCGCACCTCAGTGTTTGGATGTATGTGATTTTTGTTGAATAGAGCACTTTGCTTTTCAGGTCAAAGTTTTTGAAGCTACATGACTTCAAGCAAGCACCAAATATGACTTAATGTTGGCCTTTCTCAGAAGTGCTGTCCTTTTCTAAAGAGGGAGACACTAGAAGTGCCAGAACGATTGTTGATGTCTGGACAGCTTCCATTTTAGTCAAAAAAGCTCAGCAAAGGGCAACAATGTAAGTTATTTAATACAGGGGTTTTCAAACTGGGGTATAGGGACCCCAAGGGAATGATTTTTATTTTCACAGTATGGATTGGTTTTGTGGATTCATTTTCTCTAACTCCATCTCACGATTACACCCAAGAGGACAATTTTATTGTTCAGAAGCTGTTTGTTAATAACTCAAGAGTTGCATTTCAGTTTGGTCTTTGTCTCGAAAGTTTCTCTTCTTTCAAAGCTGAACACAGTTTGTTAGGTGAGAACTACCAAACTTGCGAGGGTGAGACATCTAGAGGCAAAATACTCAATTATCTCTACATAATTACATGGAATCTCATTTTAATGCATTGTTTTCGTACACAATGGGTTCATATTGTACAGAGATGCACCTTGCTAACAAACTGTAGTCAGTCTGTGATATGTAAAGATTATTGAATTCCTACATTAAAAATAATGTGTAAAACTATTCAGAAATGTAAAAATGCTTTAAGCATTCTTTGCAACAAAATAGAATGAGAGTGAATCAATGAGATGTGAATACGTTTCTCCTGATATACTGTAGTTGTTCTGGATACTGATAATGTTTTGAATTGCAAATGATGCTTCAGTGACAGCTACCATCTCTCACAGGAACCTACTTCTACTTAAGCACTCCTTAAGTGCTTTTAGGAATGTTGCTTTATTAATTACAACAAAACACTGTGTTCACCAGAGGAGAACTGGCCCCTGGAGGCCACCCTGGTTTCTCCCAAGTTTTTTTTCTCCATTCTGTCCATGATGGAGTTTGGGTTCCTGTTGCCTCTGGCTTGCTTAGTTGGGGACTCTTAATATTCGGTAACATTTTACAATAAGGTTCATTAGTTTTATAACCTTTACAATAAGGTTAATTTGTTAATCTTTGTTAATGTTATTGTAGTTAATTGTACTCCAGCTGTTTATTGTTTTTTCATGTTAGTTGACAGTACTTTAATGTTAATTTTAATAACGTATTTGTATGTTGAAATTAACATTAATAAATGCTGTAGAAGTATTGTTCATTCTTAATTCATGTAAAGGAATAGTTCACCCAAAAATGAAAATTAAGTCATTAATTACTCACCCCCATGCTGTACCAACCCCGTAAGACCTTCGTTCTTCTTCAGAACACAAATGAAGATATTTTTGATAAATTTGAGAGCTGGATCACTGCTACATAGGCTCCTAAGGGATTGAAACTTGACTGCCCAGAAAGTCATTGAAGAAAATGTTTAAATATTTCATGTGACAACAGTGGCTCAACTATAAGTTTATCAAGCGACAAGAATACTTTTTGAGCAGAAAAACAAACAAAAATAACGAATAGTCGAATAAAGTCATTATTTTTGTTTGTTTTTTCGCACTAAAATTATTCTCGTCGCTTGATAAAGTTATAGTTGAGCCACTGTAGTCTCATGGAATATTTAAACATTTTCTTCAATGACTTTCTGGGCCGTCAAGTTTCAATCCCTTAGCCAACCTATGGAGGAGTGATCCAGCTCTCAAATTTAATCAAAAATATCTTCATTTGTGTTCCGAAGATGAACGAAGGTCTTACGGGGTTGGTACAGCATTGGGGGTGAGTAATTAATGACTTAATTTTAATTTTTGGGTGAACTATCCCTTTAAATAATGTTAACTAATGAACCTTGTTGTAAAGTGTTACCTAATGTTCAAAAGTATTACTTATCTGAAAGTACTGACACTGTTGAATGAGACCTGACCTGAGCAGGACGATGACATTTTTATTTTTTATTTTTTTGGAAAAACTGCTTATTAGATTAAAGGACAACTCCGGCGCAAAATGAACCTTTGGTCTAATTACACATTGCTACCTAGTCAACCGTTATCGGAGATTTGTTTTCAGGATTGCCGACTGTAAATAGTTTTATCTCTAAAAACAGTTTAACCTATAACGCTAGTATAATGCTAGTATATAGGGCATAGAGTAATGACAAATAAAAATCGCTTGTTATTACCACTAACAAGGCTCAAAATAGCCCCACACTAACACGACAGCATAACAAGGGTCCCTACATTCAAACCGAAGCATTGAGAACTTTGTCAGTGTCCATACAGTTTAATAAGAAGATATTTTATAGACACAGTCAACTTCGCGAATACAGGAAGAAGCCATCTCTGAAAAATAGTCCCTATCAGTCGATCTACGAGCGCCGATCCAAGTGCGCTGAACTGAGCAGAATCTCATATGGTCCGTTGTTTCCAGAAGAAACACAAACACAAACCGTTTACTTCCCTTCAATATGTACATGTAGACTACTGTTCGCGCTCACCGTATCACCTTATTCACATCTCACCAGCGCACTTGGATCGGCGTTCGTAGATCGACTGGTCGAGACTATTTTTCAGAGATGGCTTCTTCCTGTATTCGTGAAGTTGACTGTGTGTATAAAATATCTTCTTATTAAACTGTATGGACACTGACAAAGTTCTCAATGCTTCGGTTTGAATGTAGGGACCCTTGTTATGCTGTCGTGTTAGTGTGGGGCTATTTTGAGCCTTGTTAGTGGTAATAACAAGCGATTTTTATTTGTCATTGCTCTGTGCCCTATATACTAGCATTATACTAGCGTTATAGGCTAAACTGTTTTTAGAGATAAAACTATTTACATTCGGCAATCATGAAAACAAATCTCAGATAACGGTTGACTAGGTAACAATGTGTAATTAGACTTAAGGTTCATTTAGCGCCGGAGTTGTCCTTTAAATTAACGAATTTAATCATTGATGACCAAATCAGCATCTGGAATGCATAATTTTCCCGCTATGTAAAGCTGCTTTGAAACAATCTGTATTGTATAAAGCGTAAAATAAATAAAGGCGACTTGACCAAACACAAGCAAATCTGCTGGACCCTCTTAGCGAACATCTTTATCCTAACAATCACAGATCACAAAAACTCTCAGCATCACACGCATTTGAAACAAAATAACTTTCTGACATAAGTCCCTCTTCTCCGACTCACAGTATATTTGTCAGTTGCAACCGCCCTGGTACAGTTTCCTGGATCTGAGGCAGATCTCTGACAGCTTGGAGTTGATCCCGGTACCAATCTGGCCCCTCCGTGCCAACGGGAAACATGCCAGCATGGCATCTGCGGAGGGGGATCGAGCGACACTGCGACAACAGTTGGAGCCTCATGAGTGAGATAGAGGGACGGAGAAAGCGACACAGCAGTTCCTCAGCATTGCCAGAGCTGTCAAACCATTAAAAAGCCAAATGATGATGAATGAGAGAGATCAGCCTGTCGGAAAAAGCCCCCCTGGCTGTCATCAGCCAGCTACCCCTCTCTCAATCCTCATTCCACTTTTGAAGGGTTTTTTCCTTTCAAATCATTCGCATCCCGACACACCTCCGAGATACACGCTGATCTTGTTGATGATTTGGTGTCAGAAATTGAATTATTGCGTACGAGGAAAACGCCGGTCACAGAAAAGAATTCCCGTGCCTCTATCTATAGGGACGTAAAATAGCAGAAGAGATATTGAATGAATAGAGTGGGCTTATGGAAGTGGATGGGAACTGTAAATCAAAGATAGTAAATGGATAAGAGCATCCACGAGTGGAACTTCACAGCGGCAGGAGTCTAAGAGCAAGCTGAGATTAAGTCATGATGAAAAGCTAAGACAATTTGTTTAGCTGTTTTGAGTGCCAAATCTAGTAGATATTTACTGTACATAACTCTGAGTTAAAAGGGATTCGGGGGAGCAAACCAGCACTTTTCCAAAACCTAGCAGGCTGCCAACACAGTTAGCTGCCTTCAGAAGTAGCATCTTATGGCCGTGTGTCCACCAAAGTGTTTTTCCACGCGCCTGGCGTATGTTTTCAATTGTTTTCAATGGGAGTGCTGCGTTTTTTAAACGGCATGAGCGCTGCGCTGCCAAAACGCTCTCAAGCAGTCTTTAGCAGAGCGCCTAGCGTTTTCAGGTGGCTAAAAACGCTTTGGTGGAAACAAGGCCTAAAGGACGCGATTTTGACGCGCAAATAATTTGCGCAGTGGTTTTATTTTTTGATCAGCTGTTTGTGTAATGAGCGCTTCCACACCGAACGTGAATCTGCTGTGCCGAAAAAACGACTTTTATTTTTTTCGCTTCGATGCCGATTTTTTTTTTTACTTTTGCGGCGACAGAAAACCCAGACACCAAACTGACATTGAATCAACGTGGAAACGACGTCTCTCATGACATTGAAACAACGTTGATTTGCTCATCGAATTAACGTTGAACCAACGTCAGACACGGCATTCTTCAAAGCTAAATGAAAATCGAAAATTGGTTTGCTTTCATAACGTTGAAACAACGCGTTGATTTCAAGTTGATTTTCCGTTAGTTTTGAAAGAATGACGCGTCTGACGTTGGTTCAACGTTAATTCGATGAGCAAAACAATGTCAGATCAACGTTGTTTCGATGTCATATTTCCACGTTGATTTAATGTCAGTTTGCTATCTGGGAAGGCTTCAGCCAATCACATACAGGGAAACAAAGGTGTCATCACAGCAACAATGACGGACCTTCTGATTGCGTTTGTGTCTACAAACCTTGTTTTGTTTGACAAAATGAATAAAAACTATAAAGACAATGAATTGAAAGATAATGTGTGGCGTAGCATTGCCAACCAACTCGGTTATCACGACTTATGTTGTGTGATTGTTTTAGTCGTTGTATAGTCCTGTGCTGTGTAGGCTAACGTTAGCGCTAACGTCCTATATTTGGGATAGAAAGCTAACACTATTATATTGTCAAAGATAGAGACAGAGACCGTGTTCACTTTGAAAATGTAACATGACTATTTAGGGCTGCTTTTAGTATACTATACTGTGCTATATCTACAGTTTCAGTCGAATGATTTTAACTTGTTACTTCGTGTTTATATGTAATGTGTATTGTTAGCATACTCCCCTTCCGACTCTCTGTTCTTTAAGATCGGATGCACCCAAAACCTTCTTTTCTGTCTTTTAAATAAAATGAGAAGCTTGATCGTCTTCACTGGATGATGAGGATGAAGTGTCCATGTTTTCGCTTTTTCGTTACATTTTTTTGTTACGCATCCAGTGTGAAAGGGCCTTAAATGTCATACCGCATAAACAAAAGAACAGGAACATAAAACATTTGAAAACCTTTAAGGGAATACTAAAAGTGGGCCCTATTATGCTAATTAAAACTTTTTTTTTTTTTGAGTCTCTGAAAATAAGTTTACGTACATCCAAGGTCAAAAACACTTTTAATTTTCTCCTAATATACATTGCAGCATCAACTAATTTCTCAAAGAGATAGGCTAGATCATATCTGAAAAAGTATATATAAATATATTTGCAAATCCTTTTCACACACAGGGTTTCACATATATAGCACTTTTCCAAGCCAGTTAGGTTTTTTAATTGAACGGCGAGACTTTCGTACACAATGCAGTTCGCTATGAGCAGAATTATTTCCTGGTTCTTGATAAACCAGCTCGGGCATTTCCAGTGAACTGTCAGCTGTCAAGATGTTATTCTATACTCGCTGCCTTTACTTTTACATTTTTCAACTCATGGCTTGTCTCTTGTATGTCCCTGCTCTGATGTATGGCCTTTAGCCAAAGACTGCAGTAAACACAGTAAACTCTTGAGCCCAGATGTACCTCGACTTGATGAATTTAATAAATAATACACTGCTACAAAACAGAATTGTTGAGTAAAGCATGGGAAAAGAACCCATGGAATAAACGATAAAAAAAAGAAACACATTGAGAAGACAAAACATTTGGAAAAGGTCAGGTTTAGAGAAGTGCGATATAAAAGATACCAGATAGGGAAAGACTGGACAGATGTTAGAAACACACAGTCAGTCATGGTGTGGCAGCCCCAACCGAGCGAGAGCAGCTTCGCCTGTGGAGACATCGATCCACGTATTGACCGAATCCCTTCGCACCTGCCTTTATCTTACTACAGCTCAGCAAGGCTCCTACGGGAAGAGTGACCAGCGAGAGGACAAAGAGTGTACGGCGGGAAGAACAGGTCTCCAGTTATTCATCACATATCACCGCCGATGCTCTCGACATTTAGTCTTTGACTCTACATACAGATGACACTTGTTGCAAAATATATATTCCTTTGTCATTTTTCAGATAGGTAGGTGAACAAATATGGCTTTTGTGCCTAGAATTTGAGTAGAATTATGCAAGATCGTTGTGCAGGCTTTGACTAGATGGAGCTAAACAGAGATGGGGATTCTCAAGGCTCTTTCACATGAGTCGCATCAAGGCTTTTGATTTGACCTCCACGTGAAAAGCGTTGCAGATAGTATCACGGATGGTCAATTTGACAAGATTACTATAGATATGGGAAGCGGGGAACATACTGTAATAGCTGTAGTATATGTGAAGTATAAATCTATGCTGCCTTCAAACATCCATCAGATGAAGGTATCTTCAGGAAGTGAAGCTAACATTGGATTCAGACGTGCCTTGATTTTTTTGAGATGAGTTGATTTAGGTGTTTGATGATTAGGGTTGGGTATCGGTTGGGTTTTATCCGATACCAGTACTTACTCTATATTTTTTAAACGGTTTCGGTGCACAAACGGTTCTTGAAACGGTACTTAAGAAAACGAAACTGCACATATTTTGTCAAAAAATACCCCTTTATTTACAGGGCCAAACTGGACACAATATTAACTTATATCTTTAAACAATAGATTTACATTTACTCATTTAGTTGACGCTTTTATCCAAAGCGACTTACAATTCCTATATATGTCAGAGGTCGCACGCCTCTGGAGCAACTAGGGGTTAAATGTCTTGCTCAGGGACACATTGGTGTCTCACAGTGGATTCGAACCCGGGTCTCTCACACCAAAGGCATGTGTCTTATCCACTGCGCCATCACCACCTGGTAATAATAAATAAACCAATATAAAATAAAAATTCACATTTACATAATACCAAATAAAACAATATTGTATCAAACAATGTAATATGCTAGAGATTAATAGAGATTACTACCAGGGTAATCTAATATCGACATGGCTACGGGTTCCCATGTTTTGTCTGCTTTAAACCAGTCATGTAAGTTATCTGGTCATTGTACTAGTTACGCAGCGATTAACTTGGCGAGTTTGGTATTTCGTTCCCACTGCATCTTAGCTACGCAGCTTTGAGTAAACTTATGAAAGAGAACGTCTCTATGTTCTCTAAATAGGGGTCGAGACGCTGCATTCGCTGCCAAACTCCTCGCTCTGCCGACAAGCTTACTTTTTCTGCAGAGAAATCTGAGGAGCAGATGATGACGGCTCCC
Source organism: Pimephales promelas (assembly GCF_016745375.1). The sequence continues at coordinate 6,298,337 of NW_024121388.1, read as the reverse complement.
TGATGCCCGCAAATTAGTTAAAATCTCCCGAAATCTCGAGCGAGCGAGCCAGAGCGTGCGAGACAGAACAGACTGTGCTTCAAACCTGTATAGCGCGCGCACTACGGAGAGGGAGAGAGCGAGAGACTTGCATGTGTGCGCCTCATGACACAGAGACTCAGGCACCGAAATTTTCATTCTTATTCGGTCTGGTTACTACCGTTTCCATCAGAACCGGTTCCCTATTCACCTTTGGCTAAGCTACGCCCTAGAATGTAGATTGACCAATCACAGTGCAGCCAAGAACGAGCTCCCACACAGACTCCGACACGTTTTCACAGCGCTCTATTGAGTTTCAACACAGGCGTCACATATTTTTGGTCTCGGCAGGCTATTACCGTCGTAGTTTTATCAAAAATATGGTTAACGTTGTGCCTCGGGCATTTGTAACACAGATACGCGTTTCCCAGAGAGGTTGGAGGGGGGTGTCTGTTTTTTCCCTTCCCAAAACCGAAGTCAAATCCTGACAAGTGTCGTCTTTGTATTAAACTGTGTGGACGTCCTCAGTCACCTAAACCCCACAAAGATCAACAAGCACATCTTTTTTACTTCTAACCTTACTGTGAAGTTATACTAGTTAGATCGCTTTATAATGTTTTAGGTTATGATTTCGGTTCTCATACCGGTTGTTGATACGCTAGCACACGCTGCTAATAAATACAACGTTATACTCGTGTAGTCCATTTGCTTTGTAATAACGATTATAGAAGTGAATAGAGACCTACCCAGCTTTGCATGAACAGTGTTGCTCCCTGATATTGTTAGTCCCAGCCTCCGTCTCGATTAGTAGGATATGCTGTGATTATTGTTTTGACTGTGACCAGTAACGTTATGCTTTTGCCTCTATTTTGGATGCCTTGTTTTTTCTTGCGTTTCACCTGTATGTCTTGAATACAGCCTTCGAACGCATATTGCAGCCCCTTTTGCCTACTTCTATCGGACACTTTATTTGCTGCTTTATAAAAGTTTGATAACATTTTGGCAGGAAGAGCTGTTACAGCATAAGCCTTGCAGAGTGCAGATGAAGTTTGACTGATGTAGCAACAGTAACTAAGGGGGGAGGGGCTTAGCCAAAGGTGAATTGGCACCGAGTTTCGGTACCCAACCCTATTGATGATAAACTCTACAGTAGTGGTGTGTTACGGTGGGATATAAGACAGAAGATGCAATAGCGATAAACCAGGTATATTGAGAAAAACACTTAGGGAGTAGGTAGTGAAACTCAGTCCAAAGCACAATGGTAGCGCAGGGGCAGATGGGGAACTCGAATCCGTGGTGTGCTGAGAAGAAATGAGATCCTCCGAATGGCAGCAGACAGACCCAAATCTGTGACGTGATGAGAAGAGACAAGATCCTCTGAATGACGGCAGACAGACAGAAACTCAACCATGAACTCGGAAACAAAAGACACCAGACGAAGACCAACAGCAACGATCTGACAAACACAAGATGAAAGCCAAGGATATATATATAGAGAGAGATCGGTGATCAGGATCAGCTGGCGCTGATGACAATCAGAAAGGGTCAGTGAATTCATGAACCGTGACATGGTGTCAATAATAATCGATTAGGAGAGGCATTACAATTCGGGAAATGCACGATTCAACATCGATGCGGCAAAGTTCCACAATCGATTATGTCACTGTTTATATTCTGGCCTTGGACAATAAAGTTTGGAAGTATCAATTACTTCCGGGGGCATAATAACAACAATAAAGTTGGCTGAGGCGGAGGGAGATGACCACGATAGACGCGATAGACATCTAGGCACAATTCATGGAAAACTAGATAAGACTTCAAGGTGTATAAAACCTGCCATGCTAAAATAAAGCACATTTGCAATACAACTAACTTCACAAACCATGTTGAACGTTGGCATCCTGAGTTGGCTTCAACAACAACAACACAAAAAGTCGACACATCCCAGCTGATGAAAAATTTGCCTTGTTGTGTGCAGTAGAATTTTGATGCATCGGAGAATCGAATTGAATCGAATCGTTACCCGTTGAATCGTAATCGAATTGTGAGGGCAGTGCCAATGCACACCCCCCTACTCTACAGGACAATGATCTCCAGGAGCAGAGTTGAACATGTAAAAGGGTCTGAAAACTTCAGAAGTGCAATCACGTCAACACTAAATCTGGTTCAAAAACAACTCTATCTCTTTCTCTATTGGCCTGATATAGCTTTTCCACAGGCGTTGGTGGCAGAGCCAGTGCCTGATTTGTAACGAGCTGCATTCTTCACCATAAAAAAAACAACAACAACTTGGATTTGTTGCAAATCCTGGTTCCGAACCAGCCCCCAAAACATTTAGAAGAAGTGTAGTATATTTTTAGTTTTGTCAGCAAGAGAAAATAACTGATAATTCTATTCTCCTTACTAATATGACTTTGAGCCATTGGTTTTCTGCACCCCTTTTCTCTCTTGCCAGTAACTGAACCTGAAACCAGAAGAACTGAAGCTGGTAGTGTTGTTAAATGAGGGTTCTGGGCTTCAAGATCAAGTCTAACGTTTGGTAAAATTCTCAAAAACCTACAACAACCATGCTAGGCTTCCTCCCATCGATGAACTGGGATACTGAGTCAACTCTCTGGTCAGGCATAGGTGTTCTTCGGTGAGAGAGGAGGATCATATAGACCATCGCACATGGTCTGATGGAAAATGGGGGTATAGTGTGAAAGTGCCATTACATTGTAAGTGAATCTTGATTAAGGTCTCTAGCAGCACATGTAAGTGTGTGTATGTGGTGTGTAGCAGTGGTTAAGGCCGCTTCAATCCCTGCAACGAGTGAGCCATGAGCCATCACTATTGTGCCCTTGAGAAAGGCACTTAACCCCAGGTTGCTCCAGGGGAATTGTCCCTGTAATAAGTTCATGTGCTGTTCTATGGTGACATTGCGTGAAAGTGACGGAAACAAATTCTGCAGGCTCTGGCCGTGAGGCAATAAATACAGATTCTAATCTGTTTTATATAGTAGTGTCACTATGAGAGCTGGAGCTAAACAAGCTGCTGCCAGTCGTGAGAAATCATGGCCGAAGGAGGTACAAAAGAGAGCAATAAAACAACAAAAAAAGTAGTTAAATGTTTCCGGGATTTTGCATTTTCATGTCTTGTTTATTATTATAGTCGTTTTTCTTCTTTCCTGAACTCTGTCATTTAAATAAGATTTGACATTAACAGCTTCCTGTCCAACAGTCCTCGTTGTGCAAATGTATGTAACCTTTTTAATTGACAGGCGTAGAAAATAACCATTCTGAAAAGGGCAATTGCTCCACACAAAGCCAACATTTAGAAAAAAATGCTTTCATAAAAGCCATTCTTTTTAAAATCTCATTCTTTGTGCAAGGCTCCTTATAATGATGTAGGGCCACATACTGTAGCACCTTATATTCCATTAGGGGAGGGTCTTTGTCTTTCTCAGGTGTGAAAAGCAGTAATATTAATGGTGGTTAACGCCTCCCCGCATAAAGTTATCTTCCCCAAAACACGTCAAATAATTTTTAAAAGACTTTATTGTCTTATCTGATTGAGTAGTCTGGAAGATTTTCACAAAGTTTTGGAGCAAATACTCAAGGCTATGTGATTCAATTTTCAAAAGTCTTGTGAAGAAATAATTAGTATGGGTTTTATGACCTTATTTCAGTGACATTTTTTTTTGTTGTTTTTCACAAACCACGCATAAGCGTCATTATCTCAAAACTAAAAAGTTTTACATGCATGCTGCTGACATATTATTGTAGCAGAGTTTGCGCTGAATACAGTGTAATAATAAGTAACAGAAAAAGGCACAAATATAGACCCCTAAGGGTTAAACAGAAATGCTGTGGAACCTGAAAAACAACGTGTTCAGATACTTTTGGGAAGTTATTTCCGAGTTCAGGAATCGCAATTAGGCTACGTCATGCTAGTCCTTTTGTCTCTTAAATTTACAGAAATAGTAAAGTTTTTTAGCATTAGTGCAAAAAAAAAAAAAAAAGATGCCATTTAGATGTAAAATTTATGCACTATCAATGTATTTTATCATTTTCTGCACCCGAAATTATGAGAAATGTAGTTTTGTTGAGCAAAGCTCACAAATCGGAGTCATTAGTTGTACAAATTGTACAGTCTCAATTCTAAATACTGTACAATTAATCCAACATGACTTTAAGGCAGCAATAATTATTCGCATGTGATAGGCTACAAACTGAAAAGATTCAAGACTAAAATGTTTACCCGATGAACACAAGATCAAATTAACTTCTATTGTTCTTTAAGTTATCTGTTGTTGTTGTTTTTTTAATAGTAATCAGCTATTCCTGGAAAATGAAACATCTAAAAAGGAGTCTGTCCCTTGAGGGAAAAGGAAAAATATTATAATCTGTCATCTAGCTCATTAATATGCAAATTGAATCCTGTTTAGTCAGTCATTTTATCATCATGCGCGTAAGGTTGTTATATGCCACATCATATTTGTAGAGATGTAAAAAACATAACATTGATGCCTTTTCAATTTGAATATTAATGAGGTTTAAATTATTTGCTGCTCTTCCAGATTTAACAGGTTCTTGGATTTATTAAAGTGTACACAACAAACATCTTCGTAAGATAGATCTTCAAACAGGGCAAGCAATTCTGGGACAGACCAAATCCTATTTGGAAGAGTTAAATGGCTCCGTCTTTGAACTGAATAATGCATTGACAGTGCAAATCAAAATATTCACTGCATTTTAGAGTGAAAGACCAAAAGCCACTCGTAGTTCAGCAAACACACAACAATTTTACAAAATGAGAACCTCAAAAGATCAATATTGAACATCACCATTTCCATGAAAAGGTGAATTTGGGTTTGCAGATTTGTTAACCACTAAACTGTTCAGATTTTCATGGATGTTGATCCAATTGGAATCTGTGATTTTGACATGGGTAACTGCTAAACAATATTGGTATGTCATGTAAGTTTGCAGAAATAAAATTTTGTATTAAATATTTGTGTAACAATTTGGGAGGGATTGTGCTCCCAATTCAGCTGGCTTTAAAATATGATGCAAATTGTAAACATCTCCAAAAAAGTAAGACCACAAGATAACATAGCACCAGTAGAGGTACGTTTATTTTCATAACTCACAATTATTCGAGAAGAACCACTCAGTCTTTTAATCATTACAACTCTTATGACCAACGAGTTATTTTTATTGAAGGTCACGATGAAACTCGGTTACAAATAGTCAAAAGGTGAAGAAACAGCGGGTCAGTATTGCCTGGTGACACAGGCAAAACAACAAAACATAAATTATAAATCCATTTCACACTTTTATAAGCCCTCCCAAAAACAATCAGGCATTGGTATAACATCTAGAATTATAGGGCCTTATGAAATACCTACAATATGCTATACCTGCAGGGAAATCATTTTGTTAGAATTAAAAAATAAATAAATAATAGCTATAATAATAATTACAAAAAATAAAATATGTATCTCTGTCCCACATTCTGTTTGCAACTGTGTTGATAATAAAACATAAGAAGTGACAGAATTTGGAGTTGGTCATCAGCTTGGCAGGAAGACAAGAACACATCTATCCATAGGCTATCTATTCTCATTTTTAACACAATATTGTCACACTTCTTTTTGCTTTAATTTTATGGTTTTAAACGGTATTTAGGCAAAGATTGGGAAGTTTGTGAGTAAAATAAAGTAAAGCTCATATAAGGTGAATGAACAATATTTTGCGACAGTTTGAAGAAAAAAAAATCTGCTCAATTACTGGCAACTTTATTATTTTATGAACAGAATCGTTTCATATATTTGTTACCTGATTTTATATGTACCTGCTCTGATCATCACCATCAAACTGAGGAATAACCAATAACCTCAAATAAACTACTTGCAAAGAACACGCTGGTCCATAACTTCCTCTGACGTCTATCGAACCAGGAAATGAAGTTTTTCTACCGCTCACATCTTTGGCACTGTTGCCTCTCAGACCCACCTGAATTTGAACTAATCATGTTGTAGCTGAATCAAATTCAGAGAAATTCAGAAAACGTGTCATTCGTCATCTCCTACGCTAATTATTCCCTCTCCCGCTGCAGAGCGGGCTTTCGTGGACTACATTTCCCACGATCCCGTGCTGCTTTGCTCTGTTAGCGCACGCGACATGTCAACAAACACCAAAGTCACTCACTGGAGTGAATCTGGGCTGTAACAGATATCACAGCATGATCGGTAAGCCCATATTTATTAACAGCTACCTGTGGCTGCCCGTAGTCTATAATAACTATGCCTTTATTTCCATTTGAAACAGATTTCAGACGGGTGATGTTGTGTCATAATGTTGACATCGGGCTACCTTTAGATGACAGCTCACTGCGCTATTAAAATAGTGAACATAAACACAACATAATTGTTTAATAAAGAAATGTGAGGCATAATCAAATCATATAAAATGTTATATATTACGCGAATTCAAAGAAATGTAAAGGAGAGTAACTTGACAACACATGTGAACTGTTTCACCAACAAGATCTACTACTACTAATACTGTATATGAGGCTACGTTGACTTCTGACCTTTTTTTAATTCAGGGTGAGTTTTGGAAGTCTGCATTTGTTTGCAGACAGCTTAAAATTTATGAAATATGAAAAAAAGCAAAAATTACAAGGTAACAGAAATATCCAATATTTGTTATTTTTATCTATGATGTGATTAATAAATTATTGTATAAATGTATAGCATTTAAATTCATAACGATTGCTCCAACAAAAATGTGACCGTATAAAATACCTGATATTTATATAGCATGAAGAACACAGTTCAGCCATTTAGTTAAAAATCCACCTTGTGTAGTTGACTGAGTAGATGTCAGTGTGATTTTATTGTGTGCACCTGTTTACCCAACAGCTCATAGAATTGATGATATTAAAATTTAGATTTAGAGGACATACTTTAAAAAAAGAGCTTTAGAAGTAGATGTTTGAAACATACAAAGAGAACACAATAATTTGTGTCAAAACATCGAGTTACAGAGAGCTGCATGACCTTTAAGAAAACTTTCCTGTGTGACATGAATGCTCATATGCATTTAATACTTGTTTGGAGGAAATCATATTTGCAGAGTGTTCTTAGATAGAATACCACTATTTACTTATCTGTGATTAATGTTTGTTTTTCATCTATAGGCCTATAGTTTTTTAAATAATTATGGTACTTTTTAATATTTTATCAGTTCTTTATAGAGATGAAAGCAATTTTGTGGACAGCCATTTTGAACACAAATGTTTTTGATGAAATGTAAGAGCTTCCCATCCCTCCATTTACAGCTACGCCACTGACATTTTAATGCTTCAAAAAACTAATAAATAGATCCTAAAACTCCATATGAATTGACCGGTTTATTATTAAGGCAGTGCACTTTGCGTGCATTCAGTAATGCCAAACCATGCACGCAGTAGCCTGCTTGCTTTTATGTTAAATGAACGTTTGTGAATGTTAATGCTTTAATAACAAACAATTTATCGGGCATTTATGCATTTTAGCATTTATGCTGATGTGTATTGCATGGTGGAGACACGTAGGCTAACTTGAAAGTAGGCTATTTCATGGAGGTAGGCTACCGAAAAAATGTATTTATACTTTTTTTGCGGGCGGGAGCGGGACGAAACATGAATGTTGTGGGTGGGAGCGACAGACGGTAACATATTTTTGCGGGATAAATCCGTTCCGCGCAGTCTCTAGTTGCATTTAAATTACTTGCACTTGCTTCTCGCCTCCCTCTACCATTTTATGCGACCACGACAAAGCACGTATGTGACAAATGACGTCAGAAAAGCGTCAGTAGGCTACATTATAATCGGTTATGGTTTATTACTAAACCGATACCGAATCGTCCTCATCTGTATGAGGTTTATTTTTTTGTTACGCATCACGTTTGAGCACGTTTGACCAAAGAGTTCATTCTCATATTAAGCAGCACATTTGAGCTCCTGCAAGAACCAATGAGGTTCATTCGTATGTTAAGCAAGCAGCACGTTTGAGCTTCCACAAGAACCAATGAGGTTCATTCTCGTGTTACGCCGCACATTTGAGCTCCTGCAAGAACCAATGAGGTTCATTCTCATGTTACATAGCATATTTTATGCTTCAAGAGTTAGTTCACCCCAAATTAAGAATTCTGTCAGTAATTACTCACCCTCATGTTGTTACAAACCTGTAAGACTTTCATTCATCTTCAGAACACAAATTAAGATATTTTTGATGAAATCTGAGAGCTGGACCACTCCTCCATAGGCTTCTATTGTAATTGAAACCTGCTGGCCCAGAAAGTTAGTAAAAACATCGTTAAAATAGTCCAAGTGACTACAACGGCTCAACCTTAAATTTATCAAGCGATGAGAATACTTTTTGTGCATAAAAACAAACAAAAATAATGACTTCATTCAACTATTAATTTTCTTCTCTGTGGGCCTCTGAGTTAGGGTGACCACCATCGAACAATCCAAATGTGGGACATGTTACCAACACTAAAAATACCCTGAAACTGTTATATAATGTCTATCTAACTTGATAAAAACATTTATATTCTGCCTTTCAGCTGATAAAAATGATTTGTTCTTTAGTCCCTTCCAGAAAAAAAACCTTTATTTTACATGTCACTTAAAGGGGGGGTTGACTGCTTTTTTTCTTTGCATGATTGTGTTCATGGGGTGCAATATAACATGTATTCGTGGTTTTTCGTTTTTAAAAAGTCTTATTTTTCATAAACTTCACGTTTATTGTCAGCCGCGCTCTCTTCTGTCCTCGAACGAGCGGTTGACTTCCTGAGTCTATGAAACCACTCCCTCAGAAACACGTAGTGGGCTCAGATTGGTTAGCTTGCCCCGGTGTGTTGTGATTGGCTAAACTGTCGCTTACGTTGTCCGGAAAGTTAACGCCCATTACCTTTACAGGCACGTCATGAGCTCCGGTCCAGATGTAAATATGCGTCGAACTGCAGTATCAGTTTGAGGCAGAATCAGACCGAGAAAGCCACGATGAAGAGAGTCAAACAGAATCTCACCACATACTACAGCTCTTACTAAACATTTCTGAATGATAATTTGCCACATTTTGTTTAACTTTATACACGTTTGTTTTACACAATAGCATCTGATTGGCAACAATAGCAACTGACTGGCTACTAATATTATACTCAAACAGCGGTGGCAAGTTTACGCACTTGATCAAATCGAAAATAACGTCATAAAACATATATGAAAAATACATTTACAACATTAGTACTTATACAAAATTCATGTTTGTACGCATTTGTCATAGACACAAAATAGCATAACTAATAGCCTAGTGGCAATAAAGCCAGCGCTGGCATTTGAAAAAAATACAACACAACGGCTACGTCTGGAATTATACATGCAAATACATTTAAAATGATGAAGTCTTGGCCTACTTACAGGTTGTGGCCCAACAACTGCTGCCTCTGGTTTTAAAGTTGGATCTGCTTCATGTTTTAGTTGTTGAATCCGGTGTTGGAAATTCTGGAAGCTGTCTTCCGTAAAATGCGCAGCACAGAGAGCTAGATTACGATCGTCATTTTCAGGAACATAATCAAACATAAATAGTATCCATTGTTGACGAAGTACAGCGTCCGTGGGAAGCTCGAACACATAAGACCTGACAGCTGCGTGAACAACACACTCGACGAGCTGCTGGAGCTGCAGAAATATGCGCATGCCCTTTTCTGCATATTCCGGAGGGAGTGGTTGATGCAAATGTGTGGGTTAGTGACGTACCATAACCCAGCTGTAGTCCCAATCCAGTCGTTTTTGTAGGCAATATACTTCCTGATTTTTTAAAAGACGATATCTCTGCTTACACTGAACTTTCAGCGCTGCAACTTTGCAGATACTGTTCATGCACCAACAGCAACATTACACACTATTTAAAATGAAAAAAGTGAAATCGCAGTCAACCCCCCCTTTAAATTGAACATCACTGAGCCCAAAGGCAGCAGGAATCTAAATATTTTAGAAACAGTTCTGACCAAGTCCAACAAAAATCAAACAAAATAAACAATGAACAAATAAAATATAAAACAACATGAAATTAGATAGACAGCCGGAATATATTAAAAAACATATATATTTATTAAAAAACAAACTTTCATATTTTTAGAAAGGATGTGAATTAAAACAACCACTGCAGGTTAAAAAAACAACAGATACATTCCGTTAAATTAAAAATTTACTTTACCGAATTATCCATGTGTTTTCCGACAGGGAACACATGGAACGAATCACTGGTCCACATTTTGATTAACAGCCGTCACAACCTATGAGTGACCGTGTTTACTCCTTTCTTTTCAACCATTGGATAGGATATAAAACACAGCTGTTGTATTTGTACTTATGACGAAGCGCTGAAAACTACGAATCAAAAGTAATAAGTAAAATGCTTTCTTAAAAAGGCAAAAGAACGCATGCACGTTTTCTTATGATACTTAAAAACCAATAGACTGATGAAAAATTTCGTTTTAACTCCTACGATGGCCAATGGGGTGGGTACGTAACTTACATTCGCAGCCTGACTCATATGAGTATTCATGTGCGGCGGCTTGCTGACGGCAACGGCTGGCTGTTTTGAATGAGAAGACCCGGTTTCTGTGAACGGGGAGTGCTTTATGAACATTCTGTGACGCGCGAGCAGCGCCGATGACGGTGTGTCTGTTCGTGTGTCTGTAGAGTGAGTACTCATGAGCGGGAGACACACATAACCCGAGGGAGGATAAGGTTGAACTGGCCGTGTGACAAAGCGGGCATAAGATGGACACGAGCGCGAGTTCGCGGCCGAATTTAATGACGCGGAGCGTTGTTAACTAATTGATCCATATATAAGGCGCTCCGGATTATAAGGCGCACTGACGTTTTTTGAGAAAATTAAAGGCTTTTAAGTGTGCCTTATAGTCCAGAAAATATGGTATCAGTCTCAAACAATCCCCCTCTTCACATTCGACACGGTGCAACGCGAAAGGCGAAGCTTGAATTAACGGGTATGTCCCTCTTTGGCTAATGTACTTTCAAGATGGAGGGGCAACATGGCGACCGACATTAGAACCCCTTACCCGTATGTATTTTCAATGGCATATTATACACTCACGAGAATCCTTTATTACTTGAACGAAGTAAACATACATTAATGAGCACATATATTTTTGAAAGAACTAAGTGTTTTTTGCTAAGAATAAACTAAAAAAGTTACACAGTGTAGCTTTAATCAAAAATATCTTAATTTGTGTTCCGAAGATGAACGAAAGTCTTGCAGGGTTGGAACAACATATGGGTGAGTAATTACTGACATTTTTGGGTGAACACTTTCAGCAAGAGGTTTGTTCTTCCTCGTCAAGCAGGTTCGTTTGAGCTTCTGTTTTTGTTCGCTGATCAATGTGTGAATAAAAGCCTGAATTCAATCTGTTCATCATATAAAGCAAACTCTTTATGAACTTTCTGAAGCGTCAAAGCGGTAGTTGCGTAGTTGTCAATGGAGGGACAGAAAGCTCTTAGATTTCATCAAAAAGATCTTCATTTGTGTTCTGAAGATAAACGAAAGTCTTACGGGTTTGGAACGACATGAGGGCGAGTAAATGTTTTGGCCGTTAACCTAATCCCTGTCTGTGAATCCAGGCCCATATAGAATTCGATTGTACCATATTTTCCAGTAAAACTTTCTCTCATGCATCTTTCAGCAGAGGTTTTCTCAAAGCAAAATTCTTTTGTCCTTTTCAGGTGTCTCGCATACTTTTCCGAACCGTCATATTCCACTTCCCTGTGCCTGCCTAGATTATCTGTGAAAAATTATATCAATGGTGAATCTGAAATAAATCGTTACAGCTTCTCCCGAGTCTGCCTTTGGACTGCTGGGCTCTAAAGAAGACATATTGATTGTGTCTTTTCGAGTGTCTCGGTACGGGGCTCGCTGATCCCCGCGAGACAGGGATTTGGTTTGAGTGAACTGACTGGCGCTTGTCTGGCAGAATGAGCATGAATCAAGCAGCACGCCTCCACCCTCAGGCACAGCATCTCCTGCTATTGGAACAATATCTGTGCCAATAGTCATGTCACGTAAGCTTGTTTTTATATTGACTGAGCTGCGAGGAGAACTGACTCTCGTCCCACCAGGGTAGAGCATGTTCAGCGGCACCAAAATCTGTCTGTCTTGCATGAATGGATCTGGATATGTTTTTTTAATTAGAAAAGATTTAAAATGGCTTGAATTAGATGCAATAATCTTATCGTGAGCATATTGAGCTGAACATCTGAATGCTCTTATGAGAGTCTGCAACATAATGAATTATTTTTGATATATTTTAGCTTTTACTCAAGCAATTATTTTAGGGTTATGTGTCTTTCAGGAGCACAATGGTAATAGATCAAGTCATGATCATTTACTCAACTATATCTGTGAAATGTAAAATGAAATGTTCCAATCTGCTACTTTTTGTCCATACAAGGAAAGTCGATGGTGGTTTACTGTCATGAATGACAAAAAAAGCTTAACAAACGGATCATGAAAATTGTCGACATAATATTCTATAAATCTTCTGAAGAAATACAATAGCTTTGTACTGGAAACAGACTCATTTAGTGTCGTTAGTACTTCAATATCAGCTTATCTTATTTTAGTTAGCTGCCAAGGCAACATTTCTAATTTTAGTTTGTTTTGTTAAGTTTAAGTTTTATGTCAACCATTTCAATTTTTTTTTCAGCTTTATTTCAATTAATGAAATCGTTCCTTAATAGTTTTAGTTAGAGTTTTAGTGAAACTATAATGTTGTGTCACGATATGTCTTGTGACGCATGCATGCAGAACTGATGGCATTTTAGAAGACTTTTGTGGTAGAGAACGTCAGACGTAGTCGACGGCGACTGAATGGGGATCACGCTTAGGGAGCCTGTTTTTTTTCCGTACTACTATTTAATCAAGCCAATTCAACATTGGCGTGCGTGATTTCACGCTTCGCCCCGCAGTGTGGGTATACAGAAGAGGACGCATGCACCAGTTGCCTTTCGCTGCGGAGCCAATCGGATGTCTCTGAAGAGTACTATTGTTTTTAAACAAGAGTGTCGTTGTTCTTGTGGGAAGACCTCCCAGTGTTGGTGTTCTATAGCGTGAGTGGAGTGGTGATCGTGAGCTTCTCAAGCTCTCAACTACTATTTTAACAGCATCAAATTGCTGTCGGCTGTTGGACTGGACCATCCTCCTTGTCCTGGTCAGTCTCGGTTGGATGATTGGTATCTCAGGGTGGGCCTTCTTTCCTGAAGTGCATGGAGAGCTTACTAGTTTGTGGACTGGTTCTTCCCCCTCACTACCCTTGACGGAGAAGTGGTGAAGGGCTATGAGGCTTTTCTTCCAGCTCCTCATCCCCCCCCCAAGACCTGTGAGCTCATGTCAGGTTTGACTTCGCCCTCACAGCATTGTTGCGTGCGCGGTTGGTCTAGCGATGTCCACCCTAGTGGTCCAGGAGTGTCATCATTGGCTCAGCCTGGTTGAGATGGTGGATGCGGACAAGGTTCGGTTCCTGGACACCCCAATTTCCCAGGTTGGGTTGTTCGGCGACGCAGTGCAGAGCTGCCTCCACCTCGCTGCTGGTGGCAGTTCCTCCGCTCCGCCTGCCCATCGCCGAAGGCATCCACTGCCGCTGCCTCTGGTTCCCTCTGTTTCTCTGGTGCCCCTGCAGCAGCCTCCACTTGGGCCCCAGCGTAGAGCCAGCATCAGGCAGGCCGTCCAGTCTATCTCAGGCACTGCCAAGCCAGGGGGCAAGTGTCAGACGTACCGTTCCTGAGGTAGGCCACCTAGGGATGGGGTCCAGTGGTACCTGAATTGTTAAGAGAGCAAATTCCTCCTTCCTTGGGTCTCAAAAGGGCCATGCTGGTGCGTGCAACAACCCTGTAAAACAGTCTTGCACCCCTCAGTCTCCTCTTGTTCGCCAGCCGGCAGCATGGTACATTCAAGGACGGTTATCTGCCTTCTTACGCATCCCCTGTTGCCCCATCGAGACAGGTAAGTGTTGCACCACACAGTCAGACCTGCCCCCGGGCCTTCTGAGCCGGGTCCTTGTCTTCCACCTTGCTGCTCCACCTTAGGTACATCTTGTGCCTGCATGTCGCTGTCCTACTGGCGAAGAACGCGAAATAGCCGCTCTTTCCAGCCGATATGAAGGACAGTGTTTATAAACTCTTTCTTCATGTACCTAGTATGTGGTGGGTCATGAACATCTTGGCCCTGAGTCACTTAACGGGCCCTTTCTCGAAAGGCTCTGTCCAAGTTGCTACACAGAGAGGCATTTTTCAGAAGCTTGGTCTGCAGCGTTTGACCTGAATGACATGTACTTCAGGTGTCTAGCTTTCAGCACCACAGGCTATCCTGCATGTTGCGTTTGAGGGTTCAAAGTATCAGTACAGAGTCCTACCCTTTGAGTGCTCCATAGCCAGTTGGGTCTTTAGGTCAACTGGGAGAGAGTAATTTCGCCCATTGGGTGAGTATCTCTTTTCCGGTTTGAAGACGACTGGGTCCAACATGCCTCTTCAAGAAGAGAGTGTGTCCGGTAGGGGTGTAACGATTCACTCGTTTTCTCGATGCATCGATTATAAATCCTGGCGATGCATATGCATCGATCCTGAAACATGTATTTTGAATCGTGAATCGTTTATTTACGTGAATAATCGATTTAAAAGGCTAAGAATCGAATTAATCACGATTTTATAGCGATTCAGTGGTTTAAAATATCTAAACACAACCTTAAAGTGTTCCTGGTACAAGCTGCCTCACGCATTGGCCGTCATACGACATCCGCATTTGATTGGTTTCAGGCGCTCACACACCGCTGATTTCTCACGCTGAAGCCCGGTCGGTCAAATGCCTGAAAGATGAGTTTATCTTTCTACCTGTTGAGCTACTCATGTCGTGATCAGCTTGTATTACCGCAAATTAGTTAAAATCTCCCGGAATCTAGAGCGAGCGTGCATACGAGACAGAGGTTGTGCTCCAAACCGCGTATCGCGCGTTCACACACGGCTGCACGCACTCGGCAGAGAGGGAAAGCGAGCGAGAGACCACCTTGCGTGTACGGAGAGTCCATGTAATAAATGAATGAAAGCGTTTTATTTCATAGTGCCCAGGCAATGGCATGGCAGCTTTATCAATGGCTTGAGCGGTTTGCCTCAAATTTATTGCTTTCTCGACAGAGAGCTCAGCTGGAGAGCTCAAACATGGACTGCTCAAAAATCTGTAACGTTATGAAAGCATGAGAGCTATGGGACCGACTGCGCGCGAGCAAAATCCAGTGAAAAGATGATAACGAGTGCACTGAGAGGACGCAAAATGAAAACTAATGAAAACGTCTCCATTAATTTGTGCATGTAGTCATTTAATGCAATACTTTAAAAGCCTTTTTCAAAATATTTGCTACTTGTAGGCCATTGATTTTTTTTTTTATAATAATATATTCATTAAAATTAAAAACAAACATGAACTAACATTAACAATGGGCAAAATCCCCACTATCTGATCCCCGAAGGCCGCTGTGTAGGCTAATTCAAACTCAGACAAAGATGGGTGAAGCATTAAAATAATACTATAATGCATATAAAAAATTAAGAATCGAATCGAATTAATCGAATCGCATCAAATTTGGATGTGAATCGCATCGAATCGCATCATTCTGAATTTGCACAAATCGTTCATGAATCGAATCGAAAACCTATGAATCGTGAATCGAATCGATTCGCTGTCTACCCAAAGAGTCAAAGCCCTAGTGTCCGGTTATTGCTATATAGAAGTGAGAAAGGGTCCCACTGAAATAATTTTCAGAGGCTCCTGGGGTATAAGGCAGACGCAGCTGCATGGCTTCCTCCATATAAAGACCATTTCAGAAGATTTTTTTAAAAATAAAAAGCCATAGATTTTCTGAAACCAAATTATGATTTGGCAAATTATATATAATTTTCATTACTTAGTTTTTTTTCATAATTTGTTTTAAAATGTCAACCAACCTTATGATAAAATAATTTGTCTTATGGTTTATTCCTGAGCTGTCAGACAACTTTGTGTGAGGTATTCGTGTCTCAGGATTCAGAAATGTAGTCGCTGTCTTCAGTCAGGTCCTCTTTTGATGTCTCTGAGAACAGAGCAGGTGTTACAAGAAGTTGAAGGAGACACATTTTCTGTGGTCTAAAACCATCTATATTTGAGACATTTCTTTACTACTTGAATTACAGGCACGTAAACTTACGGCAAAACACACAAGAAGCGTTTTTGCCATTTTTGTACTGTCACTGTTGGCATTTAATGCAAGATTTCAGAAGTAAACAGATGTAAATAATACACCTTCCAATCTCTGGGTAAAACTAAAATAAAGAGACTGTCATCTTCCTAAAGTAACTTTACCCCCTGTAATCTGACTTCAAATATGGTTTTGACCATCCTCTACCAAATAATGGATTACTTTGTAAATATACTACACTTAATGTTTTTAACAACTCTACATTGCACTTAGATTATTATTTCCGATCTCTTTTTAAAATTAAGAGACTATAATTACAAACTGTACTATATATATAATTCAACCCACCAAAGTTGCTAGTAGGAGTGACTGCGTTACACGCCACTGTTGGAGTCCACATGCATTTGTCGGATGTTAATGTCAAGCCTTGCTAATAATAACAAATCAGGGTTTGTGTACTGATATCACCATTACTTTTTATGGCTTTTAGTGTTTTGAAAATTGTAATGGGATTTGGGGATTCATTTGATCGAAATACGGACTTATTGACTTATCAATTTTGGATGACTAACACACACACACACACAAAGAAAGCTAGCTGCTCCCTGACTCTTCTTTGCTGTTTTCAGGGCTGATATAGAGACCGATGTCTCCGGACAGCTATTTCAGTGATGTCTGTCAGGCAGTAGGGACATGTCATGTGCAATATACCAAAAAATATTGCTTGCTGCCAATTTAAGATGGGATAATTCTGTGCACTTCTCAATCATATTTTGTTGTAAAAGCCATTTGAGGTTTGCAGTACCTTCCTCAAAGTAGATTCTATCAGTGGGAAATCAACCCCACTATAGACCCTGAACAGAAAAAACGTGTGAAGTAAAAGTCGGATCAGGGTGGTCCATCAGATGTGGTTGGAATCCAAAAACAAGGAGATTGTATTTTGTGTTCAGGGCTAATGTTTTTCCTGTGCTGTCCTCTGGTGGAGACAGAAAGAGACAGATTGACAGTGGATATCTGTCCAAAGTGGAAGTGATCAGGGGGTCAGATGGGTCTGCTTATAAACTCAGTCAGAGAGAGCACTCCGTGTTGGTCCTCTCTCGGGACGGCAGTGCAAAGGGACAGGATTATTTACTCGCTGTGTTTGGAGTCCAAGGAGAGAATAAATTGCTATTGATTTTTGCAGTTAAGTGTCTTTCCTGCCTCCAGACTGACTGTGGGCAAAGAATAATTTGCTTTATTATGTATCCACATTCGTCTTATCTCTTTTTCTCCATGTCCAAAGTGGAAAGTTCTTTTTTGACGCAGCATTTTTTCTCGCTGTCAGCACTCAGACCC
This sequence comes from Pimephales promelas, assembly GCF_016745375.1. The sequence continues at coordinate 6,280,707 of NW_024121388.1, read as the reverse complement.
GCTGTGTGTATGAAAGATGAAAAGTGATTTCAAAGAATCCTGAATGCAGAACATAGGGTTGGACGAGTGCTGCAGGCGTAAAATCATATACATTGCATTACACTCAGAGCCTTTGTGTACATCTGTTGAGTCTGCTGCTCATAACTGAATTTGAATTTTAAATCTTGAAGTTGGCTTGTATTAGGAATGCTATTTTCAGAAGTGCGGGCCACAGAACAGCAGTGGACTCAAGCTGCATGCGTCTCTATTTGCATGCTTTTATCTTATGCAAACCCTCTACTTCACTGGGGAGTTGAAAGTATGTTGGAATATGTAGGAAGACAATGTGCCTGTATTGTAGCGGTAATACAGTGAGAACAGTTGCTGCATACTGAATTGTCTATTCAAATATCAGATTATCAATGTACAATTCATGGAGCAGGAGCAATTTATGAGTGACTTTGTTATCTGAATAAGCAAATATAGGGCTCGACAGTAACAGGCACAATCAAAAATTTAGGGTCAAGTTTTTAAAGATATTACTACTTTTATTCAGCAAGGATGCATTAAATTGATCACAAATGACAGTAAAGACATTTATAATGTTACATAAGGTTTTTTTCTCTTTTTGAACTTGGACTTCATCAAAAATTCCTGAAAAACATTGATTTCAACATTTTGTGTTGACTGAAGAAGAATCATGTGACGTTGAAGACTAGAGTAATGATGGAAGATTCAGCTTTGATCACAGGAATACATGTTATTAATGCGATTACTGTATTTTTATCAAATACAAATGATAAAAGAAGCACAATTGGCTTCTTTCAAAAACATTTAAAAAAATCTTACCAACCCCAAGCTTTTCAACGATTAATTGTGACTACAGAGTAACTAATATTCACAAAGTATACATACATTGCTGCTGATAAGCCTTTTTTTATCTTGAATATGTGCAGCTTTAATTGACCAAATAACTGAAATATATTGGTAATGACAAATTAAATTAATATAAAGTGCTGTGAAGCATATCATTCTCATTAGTATGAAAATTCACATTTATTAACATTCAAATATATTTGAAAATACTTTAATCAAACTTCATAACTAACGAGGTGCACATACAGATTGTTTTTAATTGAAGATGTCCCACTAAGGTGCCTACTTTGTTCATGAATATTAATGCATTACTTACTTATTTGCTGACTGGCAGATATTTTGCACTAATCAGTTGGTGAATTAAGAATCTGGTGAAATTGTGGCTCATGAATTTTAAATGATGTTACTTGACTGGACTCTTCCATAACGTTTCCGGGGATCTGCATGACCTTAGTAAATTTAATAGGAAGTTCTACTTGTTCAGAAATGATAATTACAACGTGCACTTGAACGATTTTAGACGGAACAGTTTCATAAATGCCAACAGAAAAAAACACACACACACACACATACAGAATACAAGAACATTTTCTCAATGTATTTGCGCGGACATAGCATCATTTGCCTATATGAGGTTTTATTTTAAGGTGGTTATTATGGTGTTATTTATAAGTAGCCTAGGTGTCAGATGTGCAGGTGTTTGCACTGCTCTGTATTATATTATGAATATATTCAGATTGCACAGATTCGGCCTGTTGCGTTTATGATTACGCGTCCCACTGTTTTAATTAGCCTCCAGTAATAAGCCTCAAGTAATCAAGCTGGACTTTACACAAAATGATCATTGCATTAATTAGCAAAAGTTTCTAATGCACAATCTAAGCATATCTATGCCACAGAGCCCCTAGTCACATTCTGTTTCAATTTGCATTTAAATGCTAGCATCTACCTAAATTCATTACCATAAAATTAATTTGTACTCTACTTTGAGGTTTGTCAGAAACTGAATAAAGTCACAAGAAAACCATCACAAAATCCTCCTAAGATTAAGTTTAGAAAGTAAGAGACTGTTGGCAGTATTAGTAGTAGAGGTCGAGTGATCGGTTTTGACGATTAATCGGCGCCGATAACCGATTTTTCGAACAATCGGTTATCGTCAAAAATCCATACTGATTTTTTTTGAGCGGCTGAGAAGGGTCTGCTGGTATTTTACAATACGAGAGTGACCCCTAGAGTCGAAATATAAACTGACGCGAGACTGCGCTCCACAGAGCATGACTATATGCGGATTTAAAACAGACAATAAAATGGTATGTTGTACAGTGACAATAATAAGAGATATAAACTTGCAATTGTGAAAAAAAGTCAGAATTGCGAGTTTGTTTCTCACGATTGTGTTTTTTAGCTGCAATCGCGAGTTTATTTCTCGCATTCTAACTTAATAACATGAAATTCTGAAAAATAAAGTCAGAATTGCGAGATTTAAACTCGCAATTGTGAGGGAAAAAGTCACAATTATCTTTTAAAATGTTTTATTCTGTGGTGGAAACAAGCTTCAATTTTCATTAAAGGAGTAGTTCATCAAAATGAACGAATTGTTTAAAGCCCTTTGAACAGTTTGCAGTTTGCACTGACATTTTCTTTTGGACCTTGAACCGTTTGGTTCCCAATGAAGTCCATTATATGGAGAAAAATGCTGGAATGTTTTCAGCAAAAACCTTAATTTCTTTACGACTGAAAAAAGAATGACATGGATATCTTGGATGACATGGGGGTGACTTGGATGAGAAGGTTTTTTTTTTTAAAAGTGAACTACTCCTTTAAGTATCTATTTTAAAAACCATCGGTTGATTAATCGGGTACCGGCCAGCGTGGGCCAACCTAGTTATCGTTGTCGGTAAATGGTCGACATCTAATTAGCAGCGACTAGCAAGCACGAGTTCCTTCTTCGAAAAGGTATTCTTAATCTCATGCTGTTTAGGACTGATGGCATGTGCATCCGTAGAGAGTGTAATTATCAAGTGCGGTTTTGGGTTAAAAGTTAAAATCCAAGGGTGATAGACAATCTTCATTTTCAAACGCAAGCTATTTCTCTCTGGGGCAGAACTCTTTATATTTCTTTCATAGAAAGTCAGTTCATTTCCCGCTGAACATGGAAATGACTAATTTTCCATTTACATCTTTCAACATTTCAGAGCTTTTTATAACCCGATGACCTTTCAAGAGAACAAATTCGAGAGTTAAGGCCAGACTATTTACTGCTTTTCAGGCTGCCAAGAGGGAATTCAAATAGCGTATTTTAATCACATATTAACATTCGGTAGCTCTTTTAGCTCTTTATCTGCAGCCTGATATGTCTTTTCAGTCATATTTCCGCTTATTGGTTCCACCCGAGGCTCAGAAAAAGAAGAGACTTTGAGAAATCGTAGCTTTGGCGTGTGCTGGCAGAAAGGAAATTGGTGTGTCAATCACAGGTTTTCATATCTCCAAGCGAGCTGTCATGAGAATCAGAGAAATGGATGGAGACGCTGAAAGCAAAGAGTGGCAATAAATAGCATAGGTTGGAGAAAGTGAGTAAAGGAGTAGATACCACAACACCAGAGTGCAAGTGCTGCTATCTAATTACCCCCGCACATTGCAGAGCTATTGCTGAAATTGAACAGGATAATGACTGCACTGCTGTCAGTCAATACTAGTACAGGGTCAGTGGATTTGCACAGATATGTTTGTCGCCCGAGCTTAAAGTCTGTCATTAGGCCACTTTTAAGGGTCTACAAGGTCGTTTATGTCCTGAATGCTGTCATTCATTGCAGCGGTTTCCAGATAATGGAATACGTGCATCGTGACTGAATGTCTGCGGTAAATAACAGCATTTAAGCACCGCTTAAACCCTTGTGCGTGAACAAAATACAGTGCGTGGTGTTGTTTTACACTGTGACTGGGGAGACCGAAAGTTTTCCAGAAATTACGCTGCAAAGTTTTCTTCATAAGATCAATTTCATTCTTTGAGCACATCTTTATTAATATCAACATCGCCCTAACTTTTTTTGACTCCCCAAAAATGTCAAAATGATAATTCTGAAATTAAAAACATGTTCATTGTAGAAGAAGTGTGATGATCCAGTCTCTGAAATGGATTTTTTATACACTCTAAAAAATGCTGGGTTGTTTTAACCCAATTTTGGGTCAAATATGGACAAACCCGAAATGTTGGGTTAAAAATATAATGTAAAAATTTAACCCAATGGCTGGGTTAGACCATATTTGACCCAAAGTTGGGTTAAAACAACCCAGCATTTTTTAGAGTGTATATATATATATATATATATAGTATTAATAACACAAAATGCAGCTTGTTATTTGTTACTATTTTCACTGAAATGAATGTAAATGAGGACTGGGCTGTCTTTCAAGCTCCAAAAATAGGTAGCTCTTGAAAAGATCAAGTCCCCATTAATTGTAATTTTATGGAAAAAAGCAACCAGGGCGTTCTTTACAATTTTTGTTAGCGATGCATCGATATTTCGGCTACTGACATTTTTTGTCTGAAAAAGCTATTTTCGGTTTTGGAGGGCCCAAATTAGTGACGGAAACCGACGTTTCGTGCTCACAATATGGATTTTATGTTTAGCAGAAGTCATACAGGTTTACAACGACATGAGGGTGGATTTAAATATGTATTTTTGGTTACTTATATTCCACTGTGACATTTGAAACGCTAAGTAACTGACATTGTAAGTGTAACTGAGATAGTATCTCTCAAAGTATGCAATCTTAATTTTTTCTACCAAGCACAAAACCTCTGTCTCTAAAATACCTCAAATTTGTGTATAGTCTTGCTGCAGGACTAATGCGTTTTCCCTCTCTTGCTCTTAGGACCCCAATCCCACTCTTGAAACACCTCACTTTGATCCATTTTCCCTGAATTAATGTTTTATTGTTTAGTCAATGATTAGACCTAGGAATAATTTCATGGTTCAGTTGTGCCGGTGTGTGAATAGCCACCTGAAACACGCTGGGCTCCTTCTCTGAATACCTCACTTTATAATTAAAACTTGAGGTTGGGGTCTGGAAAACAAATTCTGCCTGAAATTGGAATTGGTTACACAGACTCATGCAAATGTGAGATGGCCGCAGCCGCCCCAGGCCAGACGTGAAGGACGCTGGTGAAAACATTTCTCACTGGAAATAAATCACAAAATGGGAAAAACTAGAGAAAATATTAGAAGAGCAATACGTACAGTATGTTAGTCATAGGCCAAAATTTTCACAATAATGGTATCACGTAGCACAAAATATATATTTTTTATAATATATACAATCGAATTATCAAATTAATTAAATACTTTTTTAATGAAACACTTCCTCACTTTTTATTCATAACAAATGATTGATAAATGGCAATCGTTTCATACTTATAGAATAGGATACACCTAAGAAAATATTATATAACATAACTTCTATAATATATTCAGTATTTATATAGATGCAAGATGCAGAAATACAAAAAAAACCTATCAGACACACTACAGTGAAAACGTTTGGGCTTAAGAAGAAATGAAGGCTAGTTTTATTCATCAAGGATGCATTAAATGGATCAAACATGAGAGTTAAAACGTTTATAATGTTACAAATTTCTATTGCTAATAAATTATTTGATGAACTGTCTGTTAGGGTCAGTATACCATATATCATGGTTTCTGTTGAAAAACTGTTTTTAACATTGATAATAATAAGAATCAGCATATTACAATTTCTGAAGGATCGTGTGACTATAATGATGCTGAACATTCAGCTTTGACCACGGGAATAACTTACATTTTAAATGTATTCCAATACATTTTATATAACAAATTAATTTATAGAAATAACAAGTCATCTTTATTGTCAAATATTGTTTTGCTGTAAGTAAGCTTGGTGACATGAGGAACTTTCGGAATCATTATAATCATCATTTTCTGTAAAAACATATTATTGACAAACATTTGAATGGTGGTGTATGTGGATAAATCGACAGACAGACAGACAGATGGAGTAGGCTGGTTGTTTAGAAGAGCAATTGTGCAGTGCTTTTAACTCTTGGACCTCTTGGATTCAGCCAAACAGAACACTTACTTTAAAGAGACTGCAGCTTGATGCTAAATAAACAATACATTTTTCATGTAGAGCTCTTGAACTAAATCTAGCATTTTCAATTTCATCCAGCTTTTCCTTTTTATGGTGCCTCATCCTTCTTGTTTTAAGTGCTTTATCGTTTTGCATCTTTCAGCTGGTTTATAAGTGGCTGGTGGGCTGAAGCCAGCGTCCCTCAGGTGTGCTGGCCCCGGTGCCACCGGCACAGGTCGAGTATCACTACTTAATTACCATTGTTAATGAATGCCTTTCTGCTCAACCTGTGGCTCAGTGATGGGCCATGACAGACAGACAGTCACGCTCTTGTGTCCAAAATCATCAACACCATTTGGTCCGCCTGTCAGTTTATTGCCTCCAACAGCAGTATATGAATTTATCTTCACAGAGATGATGTCAGTAGATGTCAAGGCGAATCAGGGATGTTCATAATCTGATTTGAGGGACCAGCCGGGGACACAGATCTCAGCCGAATGGCCTGTGACATCATTTTAGGCTTTTTTCACACTTGCTTTAATGGCTTGGTACGAACCCTAGTTTGATTTAACCATGCTGGTCTTTCACTTCGGGGGGCCTGTGGGGATGCTAGGGGATCTATGGAAAAATAGATTCAGAAAAATAGATTAAATTAAATAAAACTACAGTAAACTGTTGCACAATGTTACTTTAAAGGATTAGTTCACTTTTGAAAAAACTTTTGCTGATAATTTACTCACCCCCATGTCATCCAAGATGTCCATGTCTTTCTTTCCTCAGTCGAAAAGAAATGAAGGTTTTTGATGAAAACATTCCAGGATTTTTCTCCATATAATGGGCTTCAATGGGAACCGGATGGTTCAGGTCCAAAAGACAGTTAATAACAGTTTCAGATGCAGCTTCAAATGTATTTAAACGATATCAGACGATGAATAAGGGTCTTATCATGCGAAACAATCGGTTATTTCAAAACTTATTCCAAAAATGTAACTTTTCTAAGGACAAATGCTAGCCTTGCTATATTCTCTGAGGCACGTTTGTAACGTCACGTAATACGTAATTACGTTCAAAAGGTCACGGCGACGTAGCCGGAAGTACAGATTCAAAATCGTCTGACATCGTTGTTTTTCCTTTTAATTCCTTTTTTTGTAAACGGTGTTTGAGCTAGTTTGCACGTTCAACCTATGCGTTCAACTTGTAAACACTGACTCTGTACTTTCGGCTACGTCGCCCGTGACCTTTTGAACGTAATTATGTAATACGTGACGTTGCAAACGCGCCTCACAGAAAAGAGCAAGGCTAGCATTTGTCCTTAGAAAAGTTACATTTTTGGAATAAGTTTTGAAATAACCGATTGTTTCGCATGATAAGACCCTTATTCATCGTCTGGTGTCATTTAAAGACATTTGAAGCTGGATCTGAAACTGTTATTAACTGTCTTTTGGACCTTCAACTCCCATTGAAGTCCATTATATGGAGAAAAATCCTGGAATGTTTTCATCAAAAACCTAAATTTATTTTCGACTGAAGAAAGAAAAACATGGACATCTTGGATGACATGGGGGTGAGTAAATTATCAGCAAAAGTTTTTTCAAAAGTGAACTAATCCTTTAATGTATATATGTATATGTTTTTCTTATTTCTGAAATGTCCCCAATTTCAAAACCTCTTTGCCAGACTTCCTTTTCAGGAGGATTAAATTGTGTGATTCGCTAGTGCGGGTTTAGACCATGCTCAGTGTTGGGGGTAACACATATAGAAGTAATGCGAGTTATGTAATCTGATTACTTTAAGTAACTAGTAAAGGAACACATTACTTTTAAATTAGTTTTTTTTTTAGTAATTCAAATGTATACACTGACATCATCTGTCCATGAGAGATATGCAAACTAAGAGTATTATGCAAACTTGCAAGAATGATTAATAACAAATTCACTCACCTAAAGGATGATTAGGAACACCTGTTCAATTTCTCGTTAATGCTATTATCTAATCAACCAATCACATGGCAGTTGCTTCAATGCATTTAGGGGTGTGGTCCTGGTCAAGACAATCTCCTGAACTCCAAACTGAATGTCAGAATGGGAAAGAAAAGTTTTTTTTTAAGCAATTTTGAGCGTGGCATGGTTGTTGGTGTCTGAGTATTTCACAATCTGCTCAGTTACTGGGATTTTCCCACACAACCATTTTTAGGGTTTACAAAGAATGGTGTGAAAAGGGAAAAACATCCAGTATGCGGCAGTCCTGTGGGCGAAAATGCCTTGTTGATGCTAGAGGTCAGAGGAGAATGGGCCGACTGATTCAAGCTGATAGAAGAGCAACTTTGACTGAAATAACCACTCGTTACAACCGAGGTATGCAGCAAAGCATTTGTGAAGAAGCCACAACACACACAACCTTGAGGCGGATGGGCTACAACAGCAGAAGACCCCACCGGGTACCACTCATCTCCACTACAAATAGGAAAAAGAGGCTACAATCTGTTGAACAGTTGAAGACTGGAAAAATGTTGCCTGGTCTGATGAGTCTCAATTTCTGTTGAGACATTCAGATGGTAGAGTCAGAATTTGGCGTAAACAGAATGAGAACATGGATCCATCATGCCTTGTTACCACTGTGCAGGCTGGTGGTGGTGGTGTAATGGTGTGGGGGATGTTTTCTTGGCACACTTTAGGCCCCTTAGTGCCAATTGGGCATCGTTTAAATGCCACGGCCTACCTGAGCATTGTTTCTGACCATGTCCATCCCTTTATGGCCACCATGTCCCCATCCTCTGAAGGCTACTTCCAGCAGGATAATGCACCATGTCATAAAGCTCGAATCATTTCAAATTGGTTTCTTGAACATGGCAATGAGTTGACTGTACTAAAATGGCCCCCACAGTCACCAGATCTCAACCCAATAAAGCATCTTTGGGATGTGGTGGAACGGGAGCTTCGTGCCCTGGATGTGTATCCAACAAATATCCATCAACTGCAAGATACTATCCTATCAATATGGGCCAACATTTCTAAAGAATGCTTTCAGCACCTTGTTGAATCAATGCCACGTTGAATGAAGGCAGTTCTGAAGGCGACAAGGTGGTCAAACACAGTATTAGTATGGTGTTCCCAATAATCCTTTAGGTGAATGTATTTATTTCATTTTATAATAGCTGAATTTGTAAATTTGTATGCACCTTTAAGTGGTGATTTACTGCATGTTTCCATTAGCTCTTTCCAGAGAAAAATGATTCGTCCACTGTGCTAATAGGAGAGGACGGATGGAGAAGGGAATATTTCCTAGTGCCACTGTGCACCTGATGAACAGCGCTCGACGGAATCAATTTGGCCATTGGTCTGCGGATAACTCTCCTCTAGACAGTGCCGCGGGCCTCTCGTCTTCTGCTCCTGTACTCTCTCCCTTTCCCCATTTTTCCTCCACACCTCCTCCTTCCCTTCCATTTGGATGGATAGATAGCACTATAGGTAGTTCTGTGTCACTACCACTGAGTTGTGGCCCAAACAACGCTGTCTATTTTTGTCCTTCCAGTCATATCACTAAAAGTCGAGAGGCAGGGAATGAAAAAGCCTTACAGTAGTATTTGTTCTCTTAATTGCTCAAACTGAGTTCTGGAATGGAAGAATCAATCTTCTTTATTGTTATGGTAGGGGAAATTAAAGGCAATGGAGTTGGCAGTATTTTATGGTGCTTTTGTCAGCGTTGTAGCTGTGCTTTATTGCTAATCAATGGCAAGTAGACCGACCCGAGCCCAGGGAAAGTGGCCTGCAATGTCAGCTGTTGTTCCTAAGGTGTTTTTACAGTAATCACCTTCTTATTTCCATGAACATTATAGGGATGTGCAAAACAACATATTTTCTTAATCGACTAGGGCAGTGGGTTAGTCAATAAAGCAGTCCATTAGTCTTTTTAATTGGGGTCCATCAGACCCCAATCAGATGTGTTTCAACTTCGAGGGTGTGCAAACAGCTCAAATTCTTGTATTAAAAAAAAAAAAAAAAACACCTGGACAGAGCGTCACATTGAATTTTATATTTTCCCCAAAATAAAATAAATTTTAATTCAGAAGTTCATTGTCATTTACTTTTAAATAAATCATTGGATCTGACAGAATCGACAGTAATGTCGTTAACCCAAATATATAAACTAAGTTTATTTTTATTGCATAAAACTATTAGCCTGGCTCCGCGCTTCTACGTACTTCCGCTCAATTTGTGGTTGTGGTGTAACAGCGAACAGAGGGAGTGGCTGAGAATGATGACGTTGACGTCGTGCGCTAGTTTGAGTCGTCATACGTCACGACCAAACATTAGCGATTGGTTACGGCAGATCCAATAGTTTTAAACTTGACTAGAGTACCCGGCTTCAACATCATAAAAATTAACTCATATGATTATGAATCCAAGTGTTCTGAAGTATCACTTTGTTTATATTATTTAAAATTTTTTTATTATTTTAAAAAGTTTTGATTGCTTGAGCTTTCAATAGAGAGACTGACATTTTTTCAATTTAAAAATGTCTTCATTTGTGTTTTGAAAACATAACGTCTTGTGGGTTTGAAAGGACGTGAGAGTGAGTAAATGACAGAATTTTTTTTTTTGAGTGAACTATCACTTTAATGTATTATAGACATCCTTGTGATGAGGTATATAGTCACGTGTTAGTTGACTAATTGACTAGTTAACCCTCCTGATTTATCCCTAGAACATGAGGAGCCATCTCTGTCCAAACCTTCAAGTCTTCCCCATTCTGGTTTCACATTTACATCTTTCCCTTCGTAAAACATTCTTCTGACCCTGCCTCCTTTCTGTCTCCTTTCTTCTCCTCCTTGGTTCTGTCTGGCTCCAGCGCTAAAGACTCCCCAGACTCTATTTCTCTCAGATGCTGCAATACAGAATTAAGCCAATCTGTCTTCATATTACTGGCTGTGTGCGGCCTAGATTGATCTGGCCGTCTGCCATTCCAGGCGGACACAAATCATTGGCTGGTCATGAAACCCCGGTCACCCCTCTTTTGATTGACAGCACTCTGCCTCGTCTACCTTGCACTCTTTTATTCTCTCTGCTTTCTCGGTATTACAGTCTCGGCATGTTATCTGTAAATAACACACATTTCATTATAAGATGGCTGGCAGGTAGATTTTCCTCTTCCTAAGCTGCTAAGAAGAGTCGTTTTCTTTAGTCATTCAGGGAATGTCCTCGCTACTGGCGGTTGGTTGTGGATTTCTTTAATAAGAAATGCTTTGGGAAAAAAAGATGGTTTCATTCAAATTCATGTTACCTCACTATCAAATGGTGTGGTCTTTCTGTTTTCATAACAAAATGAGCAGGTGGGCATGACATGACATCCTAACATAAAGCATTTTTTGACCCAAGCGATTTAGTCATGAGTACCTGTTCCTGGTTCAATAACCTTTGTTGGTCCTGGAACAACATTCCATGAAATCAATTAATAGGCCAAACTCCATCCTTAACCTTACACCTAACTTAAAGGTTGTAGCAGTTCTAGCATATTTGCACTGTTACAGGCAGAATATAGTTGTTTTATTATTATTATCTTCCTGGTCACCAGGGGGCGATGGCCTCAGGTGAGGGTGGTAGAATATCCTTATAAGCAAGTAAGCAGTAGCCTTGCAAGCCTTGTGGTTTTTCAACTTTGTGGACTGCTCACATTTTTTTTACAGTGAGGTGTTTGAGTTAAAGCTCAACTTTTAAGCCCTCTTGTGGTCTTTAATTGAGGTACAGTGTGTTTGTAATGCATGTTGTACATTATATAGATTTCATCGACTGTTTGTTTGGTGTGCTACCCGGAATCTCTGCATTCGACACAGACTTTATGCCAGCATCAACTTTAATTCGTTTGGATTGCCCTAGTTTGGATTATAGATTTTCTCTCTCTCTCTCTCTCTCTCTCTCTCTCTCTCTCTCTCTCTCTCTCTCTCTCTCTCTCTTTTTTTTTTTTACTTTGTCTTTGGGGATTACTATTCTTGTCCAAGTGAGTTTTTCGCTACAAGATTATGGTTGCGAACTGAACTGATCTTTTTATGCACAGTCAATTTGATTACAAATTGCTGGATTACAGGTTCATTATATTCATTATCCGTATTCCCGTATTATCATTCTGTGTTTCTGTTTACATTTTATCTTAGCTTTTTTTCTGCAAAGGTTTATTTGCTTTTCTTCTGCTATGATAAAGAGCCATGGCTGGCATACTTTCTTAAGTAGGTACTTATTTTGAATAATTACTTTACAACTGCTAAAAACATTTCATTTCATTCATTCACACATTTCTAAAACATTCATTTCAAACATTTCAACAATGATTCTCAGAAATCGCTTACTGCACCTTTAATCGGAATGAGCCTATAACCAGTGTTGTAGTTGAGACCAGCTCATTCAAATCCAAGTCTAGGTCAAGACATGTTTACTCACTTTTATTTGTACGAACCTTTATTCATTCCAATCCTGTATGACTTTTATTTTTTTGGAAAATAAAACATGATAATGGGTTTAAAACAACACTGGATTCCACTGACTTTCAATAGTTTCAATAGCAAGACTAGAAGAGGGTCAAGTCTGCGTCAAAAGATATCTAGCACGCACACAGTAGAGCGCAAAAGCCATTCAAAGTACGCTTGTTTGACAGTGGGCTCTGATGGATGTGTTCGGTGGGTATACTACCCCATTAAGTCTTAAAATTATGTAAACTTAGTTATATTAACAATTTTGATTAAAATCAGTTATGTTGTCTCCTGCTTTAAATCCTCTAGCTCTTTAAAGTCAGATGGATTCTAATTGGCTGTCAACGTTTTTAGTATTCTTCAGCTGGGGAAAAAAAAAATGCTCTGAAATTGATTCCAACGATATTTTTTCCTCTTTGTCGTTATCTTAATACGTGTAGTGTGTACTCACTATTCTCTTATAATTAGAATCCATAGTTAATAGTTAAAGGAATCACTCTTGATGTGAACTGGCCTTACGGGCAGGACTTTCAAGGTGTGTTACTTTTCACTTCATGCTGAATTCTGGGTGTTATTGAAGATCACCGGTAGAAACCCTAGAATTTTTGTAAATCAAATGAAAATTACAGTCTTGCATCAGCCTTTTCAAGTCTCCTTTTCAGCACATTTTCTTTCAATGTAAGCATGAAATTTTGCAGGAAACCAAAATGAATTAAAAGTTGTTCTGTTCACCCATTCAAATTCGTAAGGAAGTTATTCACTAGTGAGAAGAATGGCATTTTTAAAGCATCTAGGGTTGAGCTAGAGGGATACTTGGTGGAAACGCATACAGATGCAAAAAGGCATGAGCCTATGTCAATTCCACACCTACCAATTCACCAGAATACCAAATGGAGGTCTGTGCACCTAAGTGGAGAGAGGCAGATCAGGCTGTGAGAAAGGCAAGGGCTTCATCATCTCCAGGGCCTAATGGAGTTCCGTACAGAGTGTACAAGAGTGCTTCAGGAGTTCTACGAATTCTGTGGAAATTTATAAAAGTGGCATGGGACAAACAGGTTATACTGTACCTGCAGAGCAGGTGGAGTCTTTATACCTAAAGAAAAATATGCTACCAGCATCAGTCAGTTTCATCCTATTTCACTATTAAATGTTGAAGGTAAGATTTTCTTCAACATTGTTGCTCAGAGATTGTCCACCTACCTATTAAAGAATGGCTTCATTGACACTTCAGTTCAAAAAGCGGGCATTCCAGAGTTCTCAGGATGCTTAGAACACATCAATGTTTTCTGGCAACGAATTCAGTCAGCAAAAAAGGAGAGGAAGGAGCTCCATGTGACATTCCTTGATTTGGCTAGCGCATGGTTCAGTGCCACATGAGCTTCTTTGAGCAGCATTTGATTTTTCAGAGTACCAATGTCAATGACAAATTTAGTGAAAGCCTATGTTGGAGATTTGCAATTTAGTTTCTCAACACCATAATTCAGCACTACATAGCAATGCTTAGAGGTTGGAATAATGGCAGGATGCACCATTTCTCCACTAGCTATGGAAGTAATCATTAGGGCATCAAGATGGGTAGTAGGAGGAGAGCGCTTGGCTTCTGGGATGCAACTACCACCAACCAGAGCATACATGGATGACATGACAACCATGACTACAACAGTAGCGTGCACTAATCGGTTATTGGGTAAGATAACCGATAATATTGAATGGGCACGAATGCAATTTAAGCCCTCTAAATCAAGGAGTATCTCGATAGTTAAAGGAAAGGTAGTAGATAAAACATTCTTCATTAATGGTGAGGCAATACCAACAGTTTCTGAGAAGCCAGTGAAGAGTCTTGGGAGATGGTAAGATGGGGATCTAAAGGACACAGTTCGAGTGGGAGAAGTTTGACAACAACCAGTGGAAGGGTTGAAGAGCATAAACAGCTGTGCTCTACCAGGCAAACTAAAACTCTGGTGCTCTCAGTTTGGTCTACTGCCGAGGTTGCTGTGGCCACTGACTGTGTACGAGGTTTCTTTGACAACAGTGGATAAGCTGGAACCGTTAATAAGTTCATACATCAGGAAATGGTTGGGACTTTGGGTTTGGGTGAAGGAATATTGCAGCTACCAATCTCTGCTTGAAACTAAGAGTTTAAGTGCGCCATGGTTGGAATAGAAATGACCTTAGTAGAGTCACAATCGACAAGTGTGTAAGGGCGACAAATGTGTAAGGGAGGCAGCACCTGTGTTAAAAAGTGGTAGAAAGTGGTCAGCAAAAAAATCTGTGTTAGAGTCAGAGGCTGCCATTCAAATTGGTGATATTGTGGGACAGGTACAGCATGGAAGAGGGGGTTTTGAGCTGAGGTTAGCTCCTCCTAAATGGCACAAGGCAGGCCCAGTTCAAAGGAGGAAGCTGGTAGTCAACGAGGTGCGAAAGCAGGAGGAGAGGATGAGGTGTATAAAGGCCATTTCCCAGGCCACGCAGGGAGAGTGGATGAAATGGGAGTGTGTGAAACAACCTCTGGGTAGGAGAGGATCCCTCTTGTCCTTTGTGTTCATCACCTGCTACATTAAGGCTCATTTTGACAGGATGTAAGGTGGCTCTTAGCCAAGGTCGGTTTAATTGGCGCCATGACCAAGTACTGTGATGTTTGGCTTTAGCTTTAGAAGGCAAGTGTAACATGACCAATAAGTTGCCACCTGTTCTAGCAAAATATTACACACAGAAGACAATATTCCTCCACTCAGCCGAGCAACCACAAAAAAAAGATGTTAAAACCAATTCTCGCCCAGGACAACTGGAAGCTGCTAGGGACTGGAAAACGCTGGCTGATCTTGATCAATTGCTTATTTTTCCACCTGAGATTGTCACCACTAACCTCCGACCAGATATTGTTTTGTGGCATGGGTCAGCACACATTGTTCTACTGATAGAGTTAACATTGCTCATCTGGCCACTGAAGCAGAACAGTGAGGATGGAGAGTCCAGGTTTATCCAGTGGAAGTGGGTTGTCGAGGTTTTGTGGCACACTCTACAACATAGTTCCTCAGAGTTATCGAATTCAGAGTTGCATTCTAGAGTTGCATCGCACAGTAAAGAACATATCTGAAGCACCAGAAAGGAGAAGCAACTGTCTTTGATTGAGATGGAAAGATTCTAGCTGGCTGTGTACAGGCCGCCACGCTACGGTTTTGTAGAATTCTTGAAAAACTCGAAGAGTCTGTTGGTTTATTTGTATAGTTTGCATAGTATTTACAGTCATTATGTTCCTGGGTATATTGTGTGAATGAGGGTTGGTATTTGTTCAGATATTATGTTTTGCGGTAGGTAGTATGCCATACGGAACCGTTGCCATCGAACCTGCTTTAACGAAGACAGTAGGGCTCAACAGCCTTAGTCAAACGGGTTGGCGCAAAAGGTTGGGTTGCGGAGAGATTGTGAGATAAGTCATGTGAACTACGAGGAAGGAGCAACCTCAACAGCAGGAGGGATGTAAAGGTCAGTAAGCTGGGCTGAGTTGAGTGGGGGGTGGTGGGGGGTGACTCTGGGACGGCAGAGTCACTGTCGAGCCCTCTTGAGGTGTCGTGGGCTAGTCGACGAAACACTGAGGACGGAAGGTGTCCACTTGATGACCCTAGAGATGTCCCCTACTCAGCTTACAGATGGTTGTCGTGTTGGTCCACTGGGTAGACCACACTGTACTTGCAGCCGCACCTATAGTACAGTGCAGCCGTTAACGCCGGACAGAATGTCTGCTTATCTTGGCGAAAGCCAAGTACAAATCAGCATGAAGTTTTAACATCTACTCTCGTGTAATGTAAATCGTGTAATAATCAGTGTTTAATCGGTGCACACACAGAACTGAAGCAAACATTTTAAAGATTCAATTTCCAGTGAGATAAAACTGCAGGAACAAATTCTGTGAGATTCAGTAAGACTCTCCCTTACCTGCACTCTTTATGCATCTCTCCCCTTTTTTTCACTTCACCCTGTGCTCAGTTTACTCTTAACATAAATTTATTTTAGATGGCTCAAGCAATCTCCACTGTCATGGTCCAGTGTAACCACAAGGTCTCAGATAGCAGACGTAATGGGAGCTCCGAAACTGGGGGTTAATGTTCTTGTTGGTTGCATTTAGCGTAATGGGACCAACAACAACATCAAGGTCAAGGTATGGTTTTGATTTTCACCCGGTCAACCAGTTTTTCACTTTGCAGTGTAATTATTTGCACCCTGTGTTGAGTTGACATGAACCTAGAAATTATGTTCACCACATTTATCACAATACTCATGTAGACATGCAATCTTTATTTATTTCTTTAAACAGACTGCATTTGTCTATTTTTGTGAACTCCACACTGTTAAAAAAAGGGTAAATCTCTTGCAGCAAAGTTTACAGACTGATTCCGTTAAATTACAGCAAATAACCATTTCACAAAATTACATGCAAAAACCATAAAAATACAGAATTTACTTTATTCAAAATTAATTAAATTACAGTATATTAATGTTGATTATGGCTTATTAAACCGTGGAAAAACGAATAGATGATGTCAAATCACATTAAAAAGACATTTAACTTTCAGGTTAAACTGTAAATTTAGGGTTTTATAAACTTATTTTATATAATACTGACTAATGCTGTCTTTCTTCAGTAATTTTCTTTTAATATATAATAAAAATAACAATGAAATTATCTAAAAAAAAATGTAATAAGTACTTAAATACAATGTTTGTAAATTTACAATTTTTATTTGTACAGATCCAATTTAACATCTTTGACCAAGCTCTAATTAAGTACCTAATAATTGCAAATTTATAGTCAATTTCTGCACATTTACAGTATTAGTAATTGAACAAACACTGAACATCAAGATAAGTGATTGATAGGGAATAGAAGCTTGGTGTATATAATTTAGAACATATAAAAATATCCACATTAAAAGACAATTGTACTCTAATATACCTTATTATTTCAAATATTTACAATTACATTTTATCCAAAGTGACTAACCAATTAAAAAAAAAACAAAAAAAAAAAACAAAAACAATAGAAGCAACAAGTGCAGTGACAGATAGTTAAGCACAGAACACATAATGTAGTGTGTTTTTTTTTTTTTTTTTTTTTTTTTTGTATTATTGGGTCAAGTGTTAATGAGAAAGATGGATCTTTAGCAGTTTCTTGGAAATGTCTTGAGTTGCGCCGGTCATTCCACCTGCAGGAAACAGTCCAGGTAAAGGTCAGTGAAAGTGGTTATGTCTCTTTGGGATGATGGCACCACAAGGCATCGTTCACTTGCAGAACACAAGCTTCTGTGGGACACATAGATCTAAAGTATTGAGTTGAGGTATAGGGCTACTTTTAAAGACCACTCTTGCTGCAGCATCTGGTTCAGTTGCAGAGGTTTGACTGATGCTGGAAAGCCTGCCAAGAGAGCATTAGGAGGAGTTGTGTAGCTCCGATAAGAAGGGCCTGATCCTCCTAATGATGTATAAGGCAAATCAGCAGGATCACAGCAAGTATGGATTGGCTGAAACCATAAGCAGTTCTGTCTTGGCAAGGTTTCGTTTAAGTTGAAGGTCATTCATCCAGCTAGGCCGAGATGCGAGCAGCTACCTTCAGATCATCTGGCTGGAGTGGAAGGTAGAGATATGTGTCATTAAGATAGTAGTGATAGGAAAAGCCATGTCTCTAAATGACAGAGCCTAGTAACAAAAAAAACCCCACAAAAACTATAGATGGGTGGAAACTAACACAATCGTGGTCACAATTGTGTTGTCTATTGTTTCAAAATGTCCCGCCATTTAAGAGATTGGTTGACTATCATAACAAAGATTTTATACACAATTGGACGGACTTTGATACGCATAACAAGTCTACTAAAGCTTGTTTTAGGTCTTTAGAGATGTGGGTTCAAATGATCTTTTTTAAAACAGATGAAAGACACATGCTGCAGTGTTTTGCCCTCCAGCTCTCGGCAACAGTTATGACTGAACATACTGTATGAATGCTAACGCTTGGTTGGAAAATGTCTATGAACACCAATTGAATTATAAAATATCGTATGTATGAGACTCTTGCCTCAGCATGTGATTGTTTGGCATGATGTCCGCTGTGACGAACCAGGCTCACTGAAAACGGACTGACACCCGGACTATAACTCATTTGTTCAGTGCTCCTGCTCACGGCTGCTCCTGACAAATACGATTATAGCTTTGAACCACTGTCATCACACTTCACGAGAGTAGACTGAATTCAAATCTCCCGCTTGCCCTGACAACTTGACGACAGATCTGACAAAAAAGTAATGGCGGATAATTTGAATCTGTGTTATCGTGACACACAACACACATATGCACACAAAGCCACGCAATGTGCAGCAACGTAGATTTGGGAAAATATTCATTAAAGACATAAAATATACTTGAAATTAGGGAAGATTAATACAAATGAGGATCAACATGAGCATCTATTTGCAAGACAAGATTATGATTCAATAGGCCTGCCTACTGTATGTACAAATACTATTATTTAACCTTAAAACTTACTTTAACACCCACATGCTTAATGATCTTCAAGGGAAACATGTTAAATGCAGTTATACCTTCTTTTCTGTGTTTTCTAATTTCACAGAAAGAATCTGTAAAATGTTATGTAATATTTTATGTAAAACCAAAATACAAGCGATTACCTGTACATTTAATAGTGGACCTTTAAATTACAGCAAATATCTGTAAAATAACAGCCATTCACTGTATATTGGCAAAATTCTGTAAAAATACAGGCCGTTACCTATAAATTTAAGGTTTTTTTTTACAGTGCACATTTTTCTAGCAGCTGTACACAGACGTCAAACATTGCGTCAGCTTTCCAAATAAACACACCGGCCCTCGAGGATGAAATTTGATATCTGCAGCCTGACATTCAGATGAAGGCAGAGCTTCTGCTGGACATTTTTGGAAGTTCAATGAGAGAAAATATCCCAACATCAGAAGATGTGCACTGAACCATGACAGCCTTGTTGTTTAGCTTAACATACTTGTGTGAGACAGCATTTTCATGAAGATAACCAAATTTCTGTTTAAAACTTGCCTCAGCAGCTTCTGATTACATTGGCCTGGCTGATTCATTTGAGTGCAAGTCATCTGAATTTTGTCATTTCTTTGAATGAAAAGATCTTGCATGATGTTATTTGAATAAAGAAATCAGAATAACTAAACTCAAATTTACAGTGTATCATCGAGTCTGAGGCCTGATGCATTTTAGTCAATCGGATCACAAGTAGGGAGACACATTCCCGTTTACAAGTGTGTTTTAATCTGTCTCTTTTGTACACTTTCAACCACTTCTGTCTTGAATTCTTTGAGGGGTGGGTCTATGGCTGAATCACAAGTCTTACCCCTTCCCCTTAGTTTTGCGCGTTCACGTGAGAGGAAGGGCGATCCCAATTCTAATTTTGATCTAGGGGTAGGGGTAAGGTGAAGGGGTATATACCCCTTAAGACCAAGAATTTTCGCGAGCATTTTTGAAACCAAGGGGTAAGAAATGCACATGTTTTTTCGCTTAAATGATTGATAAAAAAAATAAAAATATGACCGTCTTGTTTTGTGCTCTACACAATTATGTACATATATATTTGCAACTATGTTGTTTATTGAAACGTTTTTAAAGTTTTTAAAAATCGCTACTTTGTTACGCTAGGCTATGCTAACGTTACATTGCTGATTTGCACAATCAGTCCCACATTTCAAGATCACCCAAAATGTCCAGGATTCAGCTTTTGCTTTCTACAGTCGCCTTTCATTATGTGTAACGTTATATTATTTGACACAGACACGTATGTGATCAGCTTCTCAGATGATGCATTCAGCTTCAAACGGATCCCGACTGAGACGAAAACACGGGAATATTAGATCAACAATACATTCAGATTCACCGATTTAAATGAAAGATTTCAGTCCGATTGAAACAACACCTTGTGCATGTAACATAATGAATATTGAAGGCAGAAAGCAAAAGCCCAATCCCGGACATTTTGACGGCATCTTGAAAGTTTCGAGAAGTTTGTAATCAACACTTGTTGCCCGGGTGACACAGCCGCCAGTTAAGTACGACGCAAGATGACGTAACCGAGTGGTGTCTCATTTCATAGGGGTATGTTTGCACTAGCGCTTACCACTCGGTTTCGAGGAACAAGGGCTAGGGGTAAGACGAAGGGTAAGGGGAAGGGGTAAGACAGAGAATTGGGATTCAGCCTTAGAGCAGGTAAACATTATATGGCTTTTTTCCAAATCTTTTTATCTAATGGAAAAAATAATCTAAGTTTTTCATTTTAAACCTAACATGGCGCTTCCCATAATGTTTTTAAAGGGTTAGTTCACCCAAAAATGAAAATTAAGTCATTAATTACTCACCCCCATGCTGTACCAACCCCGTAAGACCTTCGTTCATCTTCGGAACACAAATAAAGATATTTTTGATTGAATCTGAGGTAAAACTCCTAAGCGGTGAGCAGCCGGTAACAAAAAGTAGTCGAAGAAGAACGGTCTCGTCTCAGTTCTCGCGCATGCGCCCATAAGGAAGTAATGGAAAGTCGAATAAAGTCGTTATTTACGTTTTTTTTTCGCACAAAAAGTAGTCTCGTCGCTTGATAAAGTTATAGTTGAGCCACTGTAGGCACATGGAATATTTAAACCTTTTCTTTTAATGACTTTCTGGGCCGTCAAGAGGCAGTCCCTCAGGCTGTCTATGGAAGAGTGATCCAGCCCTCAAATTCAATCAAAAATATCTTTATTTGTGTTCCGAAGATGAACGAAGGTCTTACGGGGTTGGTACAGCATGGGGGTGAGTAATTAATGACTTAATTTTCATTTTTGGGTGAACTAACCCTTTAAGCATTAGATCTGTAGGTGGAGATTAGGCGTCTTTTGTGGATATTTAAACACATTTGATCATATGAGAGTCTACACTATGAATACAATCTGGTCGAATGCGTTTTCGACTACCTCTGGAAGTCGTTGAAAGTGGAAAACCTCAAAATACATTTGACCCTGTATTTAGAGTTGTCCACTTGTGATCCAATCGACCAAAACGCATCTTAATACCCGGTGTAAACAAGGCCTAAAAGTCTGGGTCCACATCATAAATTTGGGATTCCAAAATTGAATTTAAATCCTGGAAATAAGCTGAAGGTTTTATGATTTAAAACTTTTTGAACATAATCTGCAGTGTGTGTACACAACCACCGTATTATGTTAAAAATCCATCCATTCCAATTTTTATTTTCCTCATAAATCAGAAACAGTAGCTGCGTCCGAAACTGAATACTTCCTTACTATATAGTATGCGAAAAACAGTACGCGAGCAGAGTAGTATGTCCGAAATCATAGAATTGGAAAAACAGTAGGTGAAAAGTACCCGGATGACCTACTACTTCAGGCGAGATTCTGAAGTGCGCATACGATGATGCAACTATCCCATGATGCCACGGGAGAGGACACGGTCGTTATATTTGAAAATGACGGAGACGCGGCTATAAAGTTAGGAGATAAACACAGACACACATGAGTATCTCTATTGATTCATTCATGTTTATTCATCGATGGTAATATCACAAGAAAATAAATGTCTTTTTCCTTGCCAAAAATCAACATCATACCTGCACCACTCTATTGTGATGTCAAAAAAAGTTTTCTTTGTGAAAAAAGTGAAGATGACGTACAAATGACAAGGAAGCACAAAAAAGTAACACAATACAAAAGAGTGTACACAAGCATGAGTCCATTGTTGGTCACCAGCAGCACACACTCACAAACATGTTACCAAGTTAGTTTTGCAACCTCTTACCTGGAACATAACCTGCCCCGGCCCAGGTCAGCCACGTAAGTTACTATGGCGATGAAAAGCCAAACCAATTTCATGGTGCCTAAAACTGAAACATCTATGCATTTTAAATGTTAACATTTGTTTCTAACCTCCTAATTTTTATTCAAAGTGTCGAAATTCCAGGGAAAACGTCATTTTCCAGATTTCTCCAATCATTATATTTGCTTAAACCCCATTACTCCACATTTGACAGTAAGCTTATGTTCATTGTGGAGTGCAACACCAAAATCTCAATATCCAATCGAAAAGCTTTTTGATAATTTGTTACTCTCACTCAGCTATACATCACAATACAGAAGAAAAGATCTGTTGCTACTTCAGTTTCGTAGTGCCTTTATGCAAAATACTAAGCCATTCTGGAATTCATGTTAATTATAGTATTCAACTTATCATTCTAATTGTTATGATGCTAATTTGTATTGGGAACAAAAGCATTCATTTTGAAAAAATGTAATGCAGAAGCATTTAAACTAATGGACTTTTGGATCCTACTGCATATTAAGCAAATATCATCTTCTTTGTTAAGTTATGACTTATCGAATACTGTTTCCAGGTCCAAGCCTCCACTCCTACTAAATTAAAAATACTATCCCAGCAGCCAATTTTGAGCACTTTTAATTTGTAGCACACTAAAAGCTAAGCTTTTAAAATCTCATGCTCTATACCAGTCTCCACGCTTACTGACAACATTATTTTAATGATGCATAAAGAATACACCGCTATCTGGCTATTAGCAGATTTATAGTTAACACTTAAAATCAGATAGCATTATAAAACACTCCTGGTTCATACCACTGTAACAAAAGTCAGTCTGTAGTTCTTAAAGGACACACGAGTAGTAATATCTGGCAATCTGTGAGTTAAACGAACTAGGGCTTGAATTGTAGTATTCTAGAGTTCGGCCTCATTGCTTTAAAATCAGGCCCAGTGGCGCGGTGATGATTGCTTTTTGTCACTCTCGCCGACTGACGAAAAACTCTGACAGTCCAGGCACGTCGAGATGCGCTCGCGAAACTGACTCCTGCTGTGATGAAACATGACAAAGGGGGAATTTACTCATTTGTTATCATCCTGGAAGGCAGGCAAAACAATGAGAGACATTATGGAAATCAGCACGACAGCACACGTCACCCCCGACCTGCCCTGACTGTGGCTCTGCGCTCGCTACGGGCTTATCTTTCTCTCAACTGTCAGCGCAGTCATTGCTATTCCTGGTGTAATCAGTAGAAATAGTCTGAATGGAAATAGACCAGTTGCTCCGACATCAAAGCCCGCTTGGTGTTACAGCGTAAAGAAATATAGCAGCGATGTGTGTAATAAAGAAGGAAGAGGCGTATTTTACGAAGGCAATGAAATACATTGTGATATTGAAAGGATAGTTCACCCCGAAATTGGAAATTCCGTCATCATTTTCTCACCTTCATGTTGTTCCAAGCCTGTATGACTTTTATTTCGTCTTTGGAAAATAAAACAACCAAGCAACATTGTATTCCACTGACTTTCATTGTACAGACAAATTGTTTGTGTATAGCCTACAGAAACGGGTGCGTTTCCCAAAAGCATCTTTAGTCAACTATTGCCAGAAGTTCTGTTGTTACTCACATAGTTCAACGATTTGGTGTTTCCTAAAACAATAGTTCAAACAAGCATTTGCAAACAGCATCAAACAGTTGTGTGGTTGGACCTTCAGCTCTCAACCTGTTATAATCACAGTTTCTTATATGACATATGGACATAGATCACGCTATTAGGAACAATTTAATATTCATTCATAGAAAAAAAAAAATATTTAAATGCAAGTCAGAGAAGGCCTTGCTGGCCCTGACCGCCCACCACTGGACTCGGAACAAAAGTGGAAGTTACATAATTGTTCAGATGACATTTTCTGGTGAAAATTACTTCCAAAAAGAATAATCTGTGATTCTGAATGCCAGTATCCACACCGGCACGGCGACTGACAGACGCACATTCTCCTCAAAACATTGGATTCATCCGCGCTGTG
Organism: Pimephales promelas; assembly: GCF_016745375.1. The sequence goes on along the minus strand of NW_024121388.1, from coordinate 6,256,410 downwards.
CCGTGCCGAAGCACAACCCACGTAAAGTTGACAATTACTCGAATAACTGCAATAGCAGATTTCGAACAGAGATGGCGACAAAGAGGAAAAACTACGAACTGCAGATTTAAGCGAACTATCCTTTTAATCCAAGACTGCTTTTTGCTCTTCCCAACCATCCATGTGCAGGTTTCTTCCTCTGTGTTTGCTCTCTCCGATATGATTTGTTGTATTTTTGGCCTGGCGTTGGCTCAAGTGTCATTTGTCTTCAAATATAGTTGACAGAATGCCTTTATTAGAGAATGTCATGCTTTAACAACAAGCAATCACTCAAACCGCTCTTAAAGAGCATTGCAAGACCCTCAGCTTTTGTCGTTTAGTAGCAATCAGTGCAAGCGTTGCCCCCTCTATGCTTAAATCAACAATATGATGCAATTTCCTGGACGAGCAATGGCTGAGTGATATTGAGTCTACATGACCAAATCTCTCTCTCTCTCTCCGTCTTTCATTTTTTAATATGTTTCCGTAAAAGACATATTAGTTCACCCAAAAATGAAAATTATCCCATAATTTACTCACGCTAAAGCCATCTTACAGTAGGTATATATGACTTTCTTCTGTTCTTTCAGCCAAACACAATTGGTGTTATATTAAAAAAATATCCTGGCTCTTCCAAGCTTTATAATGGGAGTAAACCTGAGTTTTGAAGCCCAAAAAAGTGAATCCATCCATTATAATAGTAATCCATACAAATCCAGGGGGTTAAAAAAGGGCTTCTGAGGCGAAGCGATGGGTTTCTGTAAGAAAAATATCCATATTTATAACTTTTATAAACTATAATCACTGGCTTCAGGTATTGGCCGTACACGACTCGAGTTGAGTTCCAGCAGAAGAGTGACCTATGACCCCATGCATGATCCCTTTAAGAAAGAGAAAATGGCTATGTTTATATAGGAGCATAATATGGTTGTCTCTCCTATTTTAGAGCTAAATACGATTTTGTTCACACAGTTCAGTTATAATCGAGAATGACAACTGAATTCTATAACCATCTATAAAAAATACTGATTAAAATAATTGATTATACATTTTTTACTATTTGCTTTGTGATGATGCTGTATGTATAATTTGAGCTAATTACCTTGAGTGTGGAGAACAAACACCTTCACACCTGTCCTCTCACCCTTTCCAATTTTGTTCATAATGTGGAATTTTAGAGTATTTTTTTTTCTTTAATATCAGTCATTTTTCCCTTTTCGGTTTATCTCTACGCCTTTGGGGGCTCTGAAAAGGTTGACTTGTTTCAATTAAAATAATAAGCACACAAGATAACAAGAAAAAGTCCTTCTGCACCAAATCGGCGTCATCTTAATGAAGGGGTTTGTGCTATTTAGAGGAGGGATGGCATAGCCTGAATGTTAACATGGGTTTCTATTGGGTTTCTGTCGGTCTCCTGTCCTGTCCTCGTGTCCAACCGCTGCTATCTATGACTCTTGTCTTTAGTCTCGTCTGTCCTGTCCTGTCCTCGTCCCCGACCGCTGCTATCTATGACTCCTGTCTTTAGTCTCGTCTGTCCTGTCCTCGTCCCCGACCGCTGTTATCTATGACTCCTGTTTTAGGTCTCGTCTGTCCTGTCCTCGTCCCCGACCGCTGTTATCTATGACTCCTGTCTTTAGTCTCGTCTTTCCTGTCCTGTCCTCGTCCCCGACCGCTGTTATCTATGACTCCTGTCTTTAGTCTCGTCTGTCCTGTCCTATACCTCGTCCCCGACCGCTGCTATCTATGACTCCTGTCTTTAGTCTCGTCTGTCCTGTCCTGTCCTCGACCGCTGTTATCTATGACTCCTGTCTTTAGTCTCGTCTGTCCTGTCCTATACCTCGTCCCCGACCGCTGTTATCTATGACTCCTGTCTTTAGTCTCGTCTGTCCTGTCCTCGACCGCTGTTATCTATGACTCCTGTTTTTAGTCTCGTCTGTCCTGTCCTCATCCCAGACCGGTGTTATCTATGACTCCTGTCTTTAGTCTTGTCTGTCCTGTCCTATACCTCGTCCCTTACCGCTGCTATCTATGACTCCTGTCTTTAGTCTCGTCTGTCCTGTCCTCATCCCCGACCGCTGCCATCTATGACTCCTGTCTTTAGTCTCGTCTGTCCTGTCCTCGTCCCAGACCGCTGCTATCTATGACTCCTGTCTTTAGTCTCGTCTGTCCTGTCCTCATCCCCGACCGCTGTTATCTATGACTCCTGTTTTTAGTCTCGTCTGTCCTGTCCTCGTCCCCGACCGCTGTTATCTATGACTCCTGTCTTTAGTCTCGTCTGTCCTGTCCTCATCCCCGACCGCTGTTATCTATGACTCCTGTCTTTAGTCTCGTCTGTCCTGTCCTCGTCCCGACCGCTGTTATCTATGACTCCTGTTTTTAGTCTCGTCTGTCCTGTCCTGTCCTCGTCCCCGACCGCTGTTATCTATGACTCCTGTCTTTAGTCTCGTCTGTCCTGTCCTCGTCCCCGACCGCTGCTATCTATGACTCCTGTCTTTAGTCTCGTCTGTCCTGTCCTCGTCCCAGACCGCTGCTATCTATGACTCCTGTCTTTAGTCTCGTCTGTCCTGTCCTCGTCCCCGACCGCTGCTATCTATGACTCCTGTCTTTAGTCTCGTCTGTCCTGTCCTCGTCCCCGACCGCTGTTATCTATGACTCCTGTCTTTAGTCTCGTCTGTCCTGTCCTCGTCCCCGACCGCTGTTATCTATGACTCCTGTCTTTAGTCTCGTCTGTCCTGTCCTATACTCGTCCCCGACCGCTGTTATCTATGACTCCTGTTTTTAGTCTCGTCTGTCATGTCCTGTCCTCATCCCCGACCGCTGTTATCTATGACTCCTGTCTTTAGTCTCGTCTGTCCTGTCCTCGTCCCCGACCGCTGTTATCTATGACTCCTGTCTTTAGTCTCGTCTGTCCTGTCCTCGTCCCAGACCGCTGCTATCTATGACTCCTGTCTTTAGTCTCGTCTGTCCTGTCCTCGTCCCCGACCGCTGTTATCTATGACTCCTGTCTTTAGTCTCGTCTGTCCTGTCCTCGTCCCCGACCGCTGTTATCTATGACTCCTGTCTTTAGTCTCGTCTGTCCTGTCCTCGTCCCCGACCGCTGCTATCTATGACTCCTGTCTTTAGTCTCGTCTGTCCTGTCCTGTCCTCGTCCCCGACCGCTGTTATCTATGACTCCTGTCTTTAGTCTCGTCTGTCCTATACCTCGTCCCCGACCGCTGCTATCTATGACTCCTGTCTTTAGTCTCGTCTGTCCTGTCCTCATCCCCGACCGCTGTTATCTATGACTCCTGTCTTTAGTCTCGTCTGTCCTGTCCTGTCCTCGTCCCCGACCGCTGTTATCTATGACTCCTGTCTTTAGTCTCGTCTGTCCTGTCCTGTCCTCATCCCCGACCGCTGCTATCTATGACTCCTGTCTTTAGTCTCGTCTGTCCTGTCCTATACCTCGTCCCCGACCGCTGCTATCTATGACTCCTGTCTTTAGTCTCGTCTGTCCTGTCCTATACCTCGTCCCCGACCGCTGCTATCTATGACTCCTGTCTTTAGTCTCGTCTGTCCTGTCCTCATCCCCGACCGCTGTTATCTATGACTCCTGTTTTTAGTCTCGTCTGTCCTGTCCTCGTCCCCGACCGCTGTTATCTATGACTCCTGTCTTTAGTCTCGTCTGTCCTGTCCTCATCCCCGACCGCTGTTATCTATGACTCCTGTCTTTAGTCTCGTCTGTCCTGTCCTCGTCCCCGACCGCTGTTATCTATGACTCCTGTTTTTAGTCTCGTCTGTCCTGTCCTGTCCTCATCCCCGACCGCTGTTATCTATGACTCCTGTTTTTAGTCTCGTCTGTCCTGTCCTCATCCCCGACCGCTGCTATCTATGACTCCTGTCTTTAGTCTCGTCTGTCCTGTCCTGTCCTCGTCCCCGACCGCTGTTATCTATGACTCCTGTCTTTAGTCTCGTCTGTCCTGTCCTGTCCTCGTCCCCGACCGCTGTTATCTATGACTCCTGTCTTTAGTCTCGTCTGTCCTGTCCTCGTCCCCGACCGCTGTTATCTATGACTCCTGTCTTTAGTCTCGTCTGTCCTGTCCTATACCTCGTCCCCGACCGCTGTTATCTATGACTCCTGTTTTTAGTCTCGTCTGTCATGTCCTGTCCTCATCCCCGACCGCTGTTATCTATGACTCCTGTCTTTAGTCTCGTCTGTCCTGTCCTCGTCCCCGACCGCTGCTATCTATGACTCCTGTCTTTAGTCTCGTCTGTCCTGTCCTCGTCCCCGACCGCTGTTATCTATGACTCCTGTCTTTAGTCTCGTCTGTCCTGTCCTCGTCCCCGACCGCTGTTATCTATGACTCCTGTCTTTAGTCTCGTCTGTCCTGTCCTCGTCCCCGACCGCTGCTATCTATGACTCCTGTCTTTAGTCTCGTCTGTCCTGTCCGGTCCTCGTCCCCGACCGCTGTTATCTATGACTCCTGTCTTTAGTCTCGTCTGTCCTATACCTCGTCCCCGACCGCTGCTATCTATGACTCCTGTCTTTAGTCTCGTCTGTCCTGTCCTCATCCCCGACCGCTGTTATCTATGACTCCTGTCTTTAGTCTCGTCTGTCCTGTCCTGTCCTCGTCCCCGACCGCTGTTATCTATGACTCCTGTCTTTAGTCTCGTCTGTCCTGTCCTGTCCTCATCCCCGACCGCTGTTATCTATGACTCCTGTCTTTAGTCTCGTCTGTCCTGTCCTATACCTCGTCCCCGACCGCTGCTATCTATGACTCCTGTCTTTAGTCTCGTCTGTCCTGTCCTATACCTCGTCCCCGACCGCTGCTATCTATGACTCCTGTCTTTAGTCTCGTCTGTCCTGTCCTATACCTCGTCCCCGACCGCTGCTATCTATGACTCCTGTCTTTAGTCTCGTCTGTCCTGTCCTATACCTCGTCCCCGACCGCTGTTATCTATGACTCCTGTCTTTAGTCTCGTCTGTCCTATACCTCGTCCCCGACCGCTGTTATCTATGACTCCTGTCTTTAGTCTCGTCTGTCCTGTCCTCGTCCCAGACCGCTGCTATCTATGACTCCTGTCTTTAGTCTCATCTGTCCTGTCCTATATCTCGTCCCAGACCGCTGTTATCTATGACTCCTGTCTTTAGTCTCGTCTGTCCTGTCCTATACCTCGTCCCCGACCGCTGCTATCTATGACTCCTGTCTTTAGTCTCGTCTGTCCTGTCCTATACCTCGTCCCCGACCGCTGTTATCTATGACTCCTGTCTTTAGTCTCGTCTGTCCTGTCCTATACCTCGTCCCCGACCGCTGTTATCTATGACTCCTGTCTTTAGTCTCTCTGTGAGTCTGTCCTGTCCTCGTCCCGACCGCTGTTATCTATGAATCCTGTCTTTAGTCTCGTCTGTCCTGTCCTTGTCCCCGACCGCTCTTATCTATGATCCTGTCTTTAGTCTCGTCTGTCCTGTCCTTGTCCCCGACCGCTGTTATCTATGACTCCTGTTTTTAGTCTCGTCTGTCCTGTCCTCATCCCCGACCGCTGTTATCTATGACTCCTGTCTTTAGTCTCTCTGTGAGTCTGTCCTGTCCTCGTCCCCGACCGCTGTTATCTATGAATCCTGTCTTTAGTCTCGTCTGTCCTGTCCTCATCCCCGACCGCTGTTATCTATGACTCCTGTCTTTAGTCTCGTCTGTCCTGTCCTCGTCCCCGACCGCTGTTATCTATGAATCCTGTCTTTAGTCTCGTCTGTCCTGTCCTTGTCCCCGACCGCTGTTATCTATGACTCCTGTTTTTAGTCTCGTCTGTCCTGTCCTCATCCCCGACCGCTGTTATCTATGACTCCTGTCTTTAGTCTCTCTGTGAGTCTGTCCTGTCCTCGTCCCCGACCGCTGTTATCTATGAATCCTGTCTTTAGTCTCGTCTGTCCTGTCCTCATCCCCGACCGCTGTTATCTATGACTCCTGTCTTTAGTCTCGTCTGTCCTGTCCTCGTCCCCGACCGCTGTTATCTATGACTCCTGTCTTTAGTCTCGTCTGTCCTGTCCTGTCCTCATCCCCGACCGCTGTTATCTATGACTCCTGTCTTTAGTCTCGTCTGTCCTGTCCTGTCCTTGTCCCCGACCGCTGTTATCTATGAATCCTGTCTTTAGTCTCGTCTGTCCTGTCCTGTCCTCGTTCCAGACCGCTGCTATCTATGACTCCTGTCTTTAGTCTCGTCTGTCCTGTCCTGTCCTCATCCCCGACCGCTGCTATCTATGACTCCTGTCTTTAGTCTCGTCTGTCCTGTCCTGTCCTCGTCCCCGACCGCTGTTATCTATGAATCCTGTCTTTAGTCTCGTCTGTCCTGTCCTGTCCTCGTCCCAGACCGCTGCTATCTATGACTCCTGTCTTTAGTCTCGTCTGTCCTGTCCTGTCCTCGTCCCCAACCGCTGCTATCTATGACTCCTGTCTTTAGTCTCGTCTGTCCTGTCCTGTCCTTGTCCCTGACCGCTGCTATCTATGACTCCTGTCTTTAGTCTCGTCTGTCCTGTCCTCATCCCAGACCGCTGCTATCTATGACTCCTGTCTTTAGTCTCGTCTGTCCTGTCCTGTCCTCGTCCCCGACCGCTGCTATCTATGACTCCTGTCTTTAGTCTCGTCTGTCCTGTCCTGTCCTCGTCCCCGACCGCTGTTATCTATGAATCCTGTCTTTAGTCTCGTCTGTCCTGTCCTGTCCTCGTCCCAGACCGCTGCTATCTATGACTCCTGTCTTTAGTCTCGTCTGTCCTGTCCTGTCCTCGTCCCCAACCGCTGCTATCTATGACTCCTGTCTTTAGTCTCGTCTGTCCTGTCCTCATCCCAGACCGCTGCTATCTATGACTCCTGTCTTTAGTCTCGTCTGTCCTGTCCTGTCCTTGTCCCCGACCGCTGCTATCTATGACTCCTGTCTTTAGTCTCGTCTGTCCTGTCCTGTCCTTGTCCCCGACCGCTGCTATCTATGACTCCTGTCTTTAGTCTCGTCTGTCCTGTCCTCATCCCCGACCGCTGTTATCTATGACTCATGTCTTTAGTCTCGTCTGTGAGTCTGTCCTGTCCTGTCCTCGTCCCCAACTGCTGCTATCTATGACTCCTGTCTTTAGTCTCGTCTGTGAGTCTGGTACTTTCAGACTTTGCCTTTATGCTTTTTATGAAAGCATGCCTGTTTGTGTTTTTTTTCTTCACTTTCTTGTCTCTAATGCAGTGGTTTAAGTCATATTTGTCTGGAAGATGTATTTCAGTAAAGTTTGGGAACTTTGGTTCAGCTACTGCCCCCCTTCTTTGCGGTGTTCCACAGGGCTCAATTCTTGGACCACTTCTCTTTTCCAGGAGTCAATGATTGGATCATTATTGCAGTGATTATTATGTTTCTAGCATGTTACATGTTTGGCTACAGTTCTTTTGCATTCGCAAAATGTTTGTGCACAGACAAGTTCCACACTTTCAGTGGTTAAAACAATGCTGTATTCATTCAGTACACATGCACAGCAAATATTGTTTTTTGGTACGCATATGTGTAGCTACATACCTACTATATCCAGGTTTTATATAGTTTATTGTCTGGTTAATGTCCTCTGTTGCCTTTTCTATACTCTGTATCCTATTGATATATCCTTTTTTATACCCATATCTCTTTTTATATAACAGTTACACTTTTCTATAACCTATACCCAATTTACCCCAGTGGTTCTCAAACTGTGGTATAGTACATTTACCATTGGTGGTACACAGTAGCGGTGTACATGGCATGAAACTTTTCTGATTAAATAAATAAAATGAATATTTATTTGCTTGTTTATTTATTTATTTATTTATTTATTTAAAAGCTTAATACAGCTTTGTTCTTCTAAGGCTGTATTGCATAGGCCGAATTACTTTGAGATGTCAAACTGTGGAAATACTGATAAGGACTTGCGTCGGAGTGTAATGCACCATCATTTTAATCCACATTCAAAAAAGAGTGAACAGTATCAACCGTCTCTGCAAAAACGTAGGCACTTGATATCAAAAGATATTATATCTAAGATATAAATTATTTGACATTAAAGCTGATTTAATAGTGACCTGCGTTTGACTCTGACACTTTAACCTACAGTTGTGGTCAGAATTATTGGCACCCCTGGTAAATATGAACAAAGATGGCTGTAAAAATAAATCTGCATTGTTTATCCTTTTTATCGTTCATTGCAAATATTCACAAAAGTTAAACCTTTCATTGAAGTAAAATAATTTAAAGTGGGGGGTAAAATATCGTGCATTAGGACGATAAAGACACACGTCCTCTTCCAGTTCAGATTTAGGACATCTTTAATTGAAAAACAAAGCCCAAACCCTTAATCATCCATCACAATGAGTAATACTAAAGAATATAGTTCTGATGTGCAGTAAAAGATTGTTGAGCGTCACAAAATAGAAAGTGGCTGTAAGAAAATAGCTAAAGAATTAAAAAATCCCATCTCCACCATCTCAGGGCATTAAGAAGGAAGGGGACGTGTGTCTTTATCGTCCTAATGCACGATATTTTACCCCCCACTTTAAATTATTTTACTTCAATGACTTTTGCAAGGGTTTTTAATGAAATATCAAAAGGATAAACAATGCAGATTTATTTTTTTACAGCCATCTTTGATCATATTTACCCTGGGGTGCCAATAATTTTGACCGCATCTGTGTTTATGGTTTATATAGCTTATTTATTGTTCCATCCAAGTATACTCTATATCCTTAATATATGTCCCTTTTTCTTTTTGTTTTGTCAATGTCTTTGATAATGATCAGGATTTGACAAAATCACTCATCACTCATTGTCTCCCTCTCTCTTAGTGTATGTGCGGTTTAATTCCAGCCATGGGTTCCCAGTGGAGTTGGAAAGGGGTGCGAGTGTATCTGAACTGAAGCAGGTGGTGGGGCGTTTGCAGGGCGTACAGCCTGATCAACTGCGGGTCATCTTTGCTGGACGAGAGCTCTGCGATGAATCCACACTTCAGGTAAAACAGTTCAATTATAATCAAGTAATGCACTTCATATGTGCTTTAGGATGTTAGTCAACAATCAAAATAAGTGTAAAATATGCTTGCACATTCAGTGTACACTTCTTTTTCACAAGGGTTTGCTTTTTCACTCTCTTTGTGCATTTGTGTTTGGATAATTAGGTTGCCACTTGCAAGTGAGAACATCTTGTAAATTGTGTGGGTCAAACCCTGTAATGTACTGTATTAGACAGGGCAGACAACTTGTTACAAAGCTTTTCATTTATCAATTTCCTCTATTTCTCATGCTTTTGCTTAGTCTCTCTCTCGCTCGCTCTCTCGCTCTCTCGCTCATTCATTCTCAGCATTATGAATGAGGAGGTCTCTGTGGGTCTCTGTCAGAGTAAACAGAGGCAAAGTATCTCCTGAACTTTAGTCCGGAGTGCTTCATTAATCCTGACCTTCTTAATTATGCATTAAACCAGACACACACATACTGACAATCAGTGCATTCAGAAGCACTTTTCGTTGTCCATGCACATCCATGCTAAAGAGGGCTACAATAACCAGAGAAAGCAATCTGTTGCTTTACCATGCATGTCAATGGCAGTTTCTTGGCTGACACAGGACCCCTGGAAGTACACATTTGAAATCTGCCATATTGCTTGAGTTTTTGCGTGATTTCCTGACCTGAGCTGTGAATGTCATGTGCAGTGTTGGGGGTAACGCATTACGAGTAAAGAAGTTACGTAAGTAGTAGTGCTGTCAAACGATTAAAATATTGAATTGCGATTAATCGCATTAATGCCATAGTTAACTTGCGATTAATCTCAATTAATCGCACATATTTATCTGTTCTAAATGTCTCTTGATTTCTTTTTGTCCCATTATTTTTTTTCTCATTTTAATGCTCTTATCAACATGGAAAAGTGGATCGGCTAGCTTCGTGCAAATGTTTTTTATTGAAAACAACACTTTCACACTCACATTCTCACTTGGAGCAAATAATATCTCAATGTAACACTGTCCATCAATAAAAGGGTGAAAGAAATACTGACGAGGTCCTGATATTGACGAGGGGGCGGAGAATTCGCATCAGCTGTGTGTGTGTGTGTGTGTGTGTGTGTGCTTGGCCATCATTGAGCGGTATTTCAGACTGGACGTGCTGAGATGATGATAGCTCAGTTCACAACGACAAAACACACAGATCACTTTGGTCTTGTCAATGGAACCATTTGGCATCCAATATTAGCATCCATTTCAGCATCTCGCGCTCGTCATCCACTCAAAATGTAACGTTTTTACCTGGCTCGAAAGCCTAAACAAGTGTGTGCGGCGTCGTGCCTGTTGTTTTGTTTCCGGTCTAGCTAGATCCACTTGTGCTTTGGTCGACGAAGCAACAAAACGTCCTTGCGCATGCCGCGTCCTGTTGCAAAAGCACAAAAAAAAAAAAAACTACAAACTTTGCTAGGCCAAAAAGCAGTGTTGTAGTCGAGACCACCTCACTCGAGTCCGAGTCGACACCGAGACCAGAGAGAGTCGAGTCCGAGTCAAGACCGAGTCCATAGAGAGTCGAGTCCGAGTCGAGTCCGAGACCAGAGACGGTCGAGTCCGAGTCGAGACCGAGACCAGTGAGGGTTGATTACCTAATTTACTTTTATTTACTTAGAGAAATCCTTTTTTTTTTTTTTTACTGAATTTACTTAGAGTTTAAAAAATATGATCCGTTTAGGGTAAAAAGGCCACATAGTAGGTGGTGTTAAAAGTAATTTTATTACAATTGGTCATGCGCAGTTGCGCACTAGAAAATCACCAATCACTGGGCGTGTCGATCAATTTAAAGAAATATTTTATTAACATACATTAATAATCATGAAAAATATTTTTTTAATTGAACTCGAGTGGACTCGGGAATAATTCCGAGTCCTAAAAAAAAAAATGTTCGAGTACGAGTCAATTCCGAGTCCCAATGGACACGAGTCCATGACAAGACCAAGACCATTAAAATATGGTCTCGAGACCGAGTCCGAGACGAGTCCGAGTCTCGAGTACTACAACACTGCCAAAAAGACTGTTAATCCTGCGCTAAAAAGATTAACGATGTTTATAACGCATTTAACTGACAGCCCCTAGTAATTAGATAACTTTTTAACTAGTAAAACAACATATTACTTAAACATTACAACAAAATATCTGTTACTTTTTTAAATAAGTAATGCAAGTTACTTTGTTTTGCTCTTTATTGAATGACGGCCCTCCTGTACTTGTACCTGTACTGTGTGAAGATAATGTTATCGGTCCAAAGTGAAAAGCAATTATGCAATACATCCAGTTCCGTATAGCCAACACTATCTCACGACCAATTCGTACGAATTCGACGAATGATTAAAAAGTGTCTAATTCGTACGACCTCACTCGTACGGATTTGTACGATTTGTCTAAACACACGTGATGGTTAGGTTTAGGGCTGAAACGATTCCTCGAGTTACTCGAGTTATTCGATTACAAAAATTCCTCGAGGCAAAAAATCTGCCTCGAAGCCTCGTTAAATTCCTATGACGCGCACTTTACGCGCACGCAGGGATCTGATTGTTTCACACGGACCGTTATTCAGGAAGCACACCATAGCGCATGATACATTTGACTTCATAAATGGCAGAGAATGTGTAAAGTTTGGGATCATTATATGTTTGTAAAGGGAGAGAACAAGATGCAATGTGTCTGCAAAGTATACCTGGCAGGGCTGCCAACTCTCACGCATTCAGCGTGAGACTCGCGGAATTCGATTTCTCACGCGGAAGTGTCAATCCCTTCGGTCAAATGCCTGAAAGATGAGTTCGTCTATAGATCTACCTGTTGAGCCACTCCTGAACGACTAGTTTTACCGCCGCATATTAATTCGCAAGTTAAAATATCCTGTAATCTAGTGCGAGCGCGCATGCGAGATGTTGACCCAGATAGCAAACTGACATTGAATCAACGTGGAAATATGACATCGAAACAACGTTGATCTGACATTGTTTTGCTCATCGAATTAACGTTGAACCAACGTCAGACGCGTCATTCTTTCAAAACTAACGGAAAATCAACTTGAAATCAACGCGTTGTTTCAACGTTATGAAAGCAAACCAATTTTCGATTTTCATTTAGCTTTGAAGAATGCCGCGTCTGACGTTGGTTCAACGTTAATTCGATGAGCAAAATCAACGTTGTTTTAATGTCATGAGAGACGTTGTTTCCACGTTGATTCAATGTCAGTTTGCTATCTGGGGAGCTCCTAACCGCGGCTCGCGCACGACGGCAGAGGTAAGCAAGCGCGTGCACCCATGTCTCTCTCACGCGCCAGTCAGACCAATTGCGGCAATTCATCATATGCTTAAACTTTTATGTAGCCACGCAACAAAAATTTCAGCATAAAAAAACGGGACGTGATGGAGGAACAAATATTGTGAGACACACAGACACACTCTGATGTTTGTCTTGAGATTACAGTTGAAAAAGTCTGATTCTTATTTATAATTGTTTTATTTCCATTTATTTATTTTTTATAATTTATACACATTTGTGTACCTGTTTGGGTTGATATTTTATATTAATTTATTTTTGTTTCCAGGTGGGTAATTTGCAGAAGGTGCAAAGCCTTTTTTTTGTAATGTTGGATTAAGAAGACAAAACTAAGGCCAAATGGGCTTTACTATTTAAGTTTGTATTCAAAGTTTTACATGTTATGAGCTACATGTAACAGGTTTTACAGTAAATTGTTTTAACTGTATGTTATATAATTGTTGGCACTGGCACTTATAAACACTAAATGGGTAAAAATTGCAATAATTAGTTGTGGAGCCAAATGTTGCAGTTGGAATAAATACCTCTATTTTTTTTAAAGAAATAAAAGCCAAACACCTTATCATTTTCGTAATACATTATTTGTTTTGGTTGCTTAAAAACACACATAAACAAATTATCCGATTACTCGATTAATCGATCGATTAAGTGCTAGATTAATCGATTACAAAAAGAATCGATAGCTGCAGCCCTAGTTAGGTTTAGGGGCGGGGTCAGGGGTAGGTCATTCGTATGAATTCATACGAGTTGGCCAATTCGTAAAATATGTACGATTTAGCAAAATCGTACTAATTCGTACGAGTGAGGTCGTATGAATTGTTACGATTTAGCCACTTTTTAATCATTCGTCGAATTCGTACGACTTGGTCGTGAGATCGGGTTGGTATAGCCGTGCTGCGGGGCGGTGCCTCAGATTCAAAACTCGCATGCCAATGTCCATTGGCTCGTTTAGTTACACTCGAAGTGGATTGGTCTCTCGAAGCGATTTACAATTTCTCAGTTCAGTTCTGACGCAAGAACGTGACCAACTGAAAGGGAACTCAGAATATTGAGCAAACCTGCAAAATTATGTTACATAAAATATACATGGTGTTTGATCTCTCTGTCTTTGCTGCTGACTTTTGATGATCCGATTCAACCATACTAGTTAGAAAAAAAGGGCTTTAGATAAACATCAGGTTTTTGCGTTTTTTTATCACTGAAGAGTTTTGAACATAGTCCTATTCTATGTTTTTAGCTGCACCGTTTACAGACGTGAGTTTGAATCAAAGAATTTTGAAAAAAACTGATTTCAACACTGATAATAAGCATGAATGTCTCTTGAGCAGCAAATCATCTTATTATAATGACTTCTGAAGGATCATGTGACACTGAAGACTGCTGAAAATTCAGCTTTGATAACAGGAATTAAATTAGAAATATTTCACAATATTACTCCAACCCCAAAGTTTTGAATGGTAGTACCTATGTGTATGTGTACCTACTATATTAGCAGTTCACATTTTGAGTTGTGCCATATGCCATTGTGGCACTGATTATGCCACTCATCTCGTAAATATGATCAGTTTAACATGGATTTCTGCTTTTATGTGGGTCAAAACGAAAGACATTGACCTATATGTGCAGACAACACACACGGCAAGGAGTTATAAAGAATTTGAATCTCCCAGGGGTAAATTCAGATTTGAGCTCTTGTGTATGTCAACAGCAAGATTTGTCTAGTTTTTGCCACTAAAGTCTGAACAAAGCACAGTACATTTGTGTGATGCATCACACGGTACCTCGTTTTCACGGATGAAACTCCTGCAGTGTGTCAGAGCTGTAGCAGATGCTGTGTGGAGCTCATAACTCAACTGAAAATCATCTGCTCGTCATTTGGGCCATAAGGAGCACACTATGACAAGTGCAAAGTGCAAAGTTTTCTATTAAATTTAACTTTAATGGTTCAATTGAACCATTTAGCTTTAGATTATTTAAATTAAACTTTAAGAATTAATGTGAAGAGTTCAGATGCAAAAGCCTCTAAGTGCCATTTGAAATTTTCTTCTAGAATGATAATTTTTATCAAGCTTGTATATTTAAGTTCAGTGATTTCACTTAAATGGCAATGATAATTACCTATTAATTGTTATTTAAGTGAAATTACTGAACTTGAATATACAAGTTTGATAAAAATCATCATTAAAGAAGAAAATTTCAAATGGCATTTAGAGGCTTTTGCATCTGAACTCTTCATGTTAATACACAAATGTCTTAAAACACCATACGTGGCATTTCCTTTACATTGGCTTGTTTGAGTGTGGCAAAATCCAGTTTATTATGCATTCAGCAAATTGATTTTGTGTTCAGCAATGGACCTTGATGGGAAACCAAATGCTACATCACCGATCTGGGAATATTTTTGGATTTGTGCCAAACAAAAAAGGTGAATCAATAAATTGGGTAACACAGTCTCATCCCAAAAAGTCATATATCTGACGTTTTGGGACGTATTTTGACCATACGTCAATATCAGCCTTTTTAGGGCCCCCTTAAACGTCGGTAGATGGCGATCCCGGGCCGTCATACAACTGACGCTTTACCTTTAACATCAGTTAGGTGACGGGTTAGGTTTAGGGTTAGGTTTAGGTATGGGGTAGAGTTAGGATCCCATAACCTCATCTACCGACGTTTAAGGGGGCCCTAAAAAGGCGAATATTGACGTATGGTCAAAAGACGTCCCAAAACGTCAGTTATATGACGTCTTGGGGTGAGACCGGGTTGAATTGGGATGAAGCCATATGTCGGCTTTGCAAGTGTGGGAAAAGGGTGATGGGTGACATCGAGTGATGATACCAACGCTCAGCTGGTCAGGTTGGTATTGGAGAGGCTTTTTCCAAACTGGCCAAATACAAACCAGACAGTCATAAATGGAAGATGCTATCAAGAGCTCCACACTTTTTTTCACACAATGTCATTTTCCAGTTATTGAAGTTATTTAAGAAATTTAAGAAGACCATCATTGCTGATTTATTTTCCGTGGCTGCTGAGAAGTGGGGCAGCAGTGGTTCATGTTGGTTGTCTACAAACCCGAGGATGTCATGTGTCGAGATGTCCATGAGCAAGACACCTAACCCCAGCTGCTGCCGGCGAGCTTGCATGGCTGACACCGGAGTGAATGAATGGGTGAATGTTGTGAGGCAATAGACGAATCCGACGAGCGTTCTGTGTAGGCTGCCATCTTGTAGCGACGCCATTACTGAGCTGTTACACCGGCATAGACATATGCACCGGTATGTAAACAAACCTCGGAGATAACGCGAAAGCACCCTCGATGACAGCTACAGCCAGGCAGAATGACTTGTTGGGTTGATGATGTTAGACAGTGGCCCCCAGTCACAGATGAAGGTACAAACGATCTTACAGATTATTTATGAAAATAGCTTGGCAAGCTAGCTAGGCTAACGTTTGCTAACGAGGAAACTATAAAAAGATCTGTCCATTTGGCAACAATAAATAAATAAATGAAATCAAATAAACAAATTCATGTTTTTCATTTGTGTCCATTATTTATCTCATTTTCACATTGCAACGGGCAAGGGTAAGGTAACGTTACAGCTAGAAAGTATACATAATATCGACCAATTATTGTTTTTAAACCATGGAAAGAGGTCAATATAACAGCGGGAGAACAATTATGTCACATAACGTTATATTTAGCTCAGGAAAGCCATTTAATGACCATAGCATGTTAATTGAATAGAAAAAATATCAAGAGAGGAGATTTTGCTGATCACTATATCACATATTTATTATATTTTTTATTTATGTCATTAAATAATTGTTATTATACGCGAATGTCCGCGTCTTGTACCTGCCCAGGAAATCTGTGTAAACCGTACGGCTCCAGACAGGGGCAGTCGACCCGGGGTATTCACAATGTTTTCTCTTCAAAATTGAAATTTTACTGCCACCATAGAAACAATTTATAACGGAAACTGTTTACCCACTCGACATTATACAAGGGCTAACGTTGTAACGTTAGTGACAGTCCTAAATCGCGGGCTGTTTATTCCAGTGGACGCAAGTTGCAACTAAAACAATAGGAGGCAATGGCGCAACGCTACTACGCAACAGCTCAGTAATGGCGCCCGCTTACTTCCGGTAGTTTCGCCGGATTCGTCTATATGTAAAGCGCTTTGGTGGCCATGGGTCTGTAGAAAGCGATATATACATGTAGACCATTTATCATATGTGGTCTGGCTTCAACATGACTCAATTTATGAGTCTGACCATGCATATCATAAATAAAGAATGAAAGCTGAAGAGCAGGTGCCTGCAGACTATGTCCGCACCTGAAAGCCACACGGACAATCATTTATCAGAATCTCTTCGCTGTTCATTCAAGGAGTGGGGATTCATTGAAAGAAAGCTTGCATGCATCACCACATAGCCTATAACTGGGCCAATATTGTAGCCTCTGTTAAGAAGGTACTGTAGAAGGATCGTGGCTGAACTGATGTGGGCACAATCTTAACCTCGCTGTCAGAAATGTCAGCTGAAAAGGAGAGTTTGGTGGCTGCATTCACCCACAGTTGGCAGAAAATGAGAAATCTTTGTGAAGAGCAAGAGGCCCTAAACCTGATGAGTTGGAAGAATTATGGGAGGACGTTTCATTCTCAATTCCAGTTAGAGGTGGGTGAAGTGGGGGGGGAAATGAAATCAGCCAAGTCATAATCTTGAATTTGATTAGGAACCCATTTTAGCCTACATTTTGAAATCAAAAAGGCTGAAAATTTTTGTTTACTTTCCTTTATAGTTTTATATTTATTTGCTCAAGATCATACACTATTCATATTTGCTCAATACATGGTTTCCAGATAAATATCCCCATGCAAATAATAATAAAATAATCATTGTTCTAATCATATCTTCAAAGTCTCTTCAATTCACAGAAATTCAATTAGACCAATTGAAGGTTTAGATGTGACCAGTGCCTAGTAAATTCTGAGTTGGAGAGGTCTGACATTTTTTACAGTGTACATTTGAGAACTTTGTATTTAAAGAGTAACTAAACACAACTTTTTTTGGTTGGAATGGATCTTTATTAATACCAGTCATTGATTCGAGTAACTTTTTTGACATTTGTGTATCCACAAGTTTCCTACGCCCCATGAGGCCTTGCGTCAAAAGTGGGCGCGACTTCCGGTTGGAAGTAAACAAAGCGCGATTTGACATGCTTGACACTCGTTCATTCAACAGTTGACAGTCATTCAAGTTATAGCGATCCAAACTAGCTAACGATGTGGGAACACAACCTCAACGAAATTCAATAGGGTGAAATAACAGTACCTCTGCAGTAGTTGATTGGGAGTATTATAATAACATTATTAATAATCAATACTCATCAAGGCATGGTGACAGACAGTTGTGCGAGCTGACAAACAATTAAAATAAAAAATACACACTTAGTCATTGTGCTTTGGAGTTTATTCAAAATTATAAATGAATGTGCTACTTGAATACATTAACTGGCACATTTGGTATTCTGTCAACACAGGCTTTGGTCCTGAGTTTAGCTGTAACATCAATAGCGAACAGCCAAACACATGCTGATAGTTTATAGAACATTAAGAATTTAAACAAATGTACACAGGGAGATTCGTCGTCTTTTGGGAGGTGATGGAAACTACAGTCGTTGGCAGGATCACTCAGTCTAATTTCGTTTTCAGCTTATGTTCAAAACAATCCCGTTTAAGCCACTAAATTAGTTTAGTCCGGCTATACACACAACCGCGAACAGCACATGTTGTCCCTGAGCTCCGTAACGACATCTCTCATAAAGATTTGCGTCTTTAAATAGTAAAATAATTCTCCGAAAAACAGCTAGCCTCTTCGCTAACTAACACACAAAATACCATTGGAATGCTACTTCCGCCGCGTCACCGGAAGTTTCACCCACTTTATTTTTTACAGGAGCGCCCCTCGGAAACTTGTGGATAAAGTGTTTTATTTGTACAATATATGGTGTAAAAATGTCTTAGTGCTGCCCTCTTCAGGTTGAACGGTGGCTACTGCACTTGAATTTTCCTATTGGATGTTCCGCACTTCGTGACGTCTTCCTTGGCAGTATAAAAACCAGCTTGTTTCGTCAAAACCACTGTAGCGAGTCAGGAGTTGGAATTGCGAGTATTGAAAACAATCAGGATAGAGTGTTTTAGCATATATTTCATCCCCTCTATCTCCGCTGGGGTCTGCCTACGTTTTCAGCATTTTTCAAATATTGCCAGTGGGTGGAGTCAGGCTCTGACCGGGGGTTTAGTTACCCTTTAAACACTTGTTTACATTCCAATGAAACAACTTTATCAGTAAAGAAAACCACTTATATAAAAGCATATTTATATTTTAGCTATTGTACCTTTCGGAAAATACCCCCAAAACCACAGCCGGTAGTTGGCCCATGACCACAGCAGTCATAAAAACAAAACAAAAATATTCTGGTAATCTTTCAATCACGCTAGAGCTCATTAATCAGCGGAGAAACATTAATGGCACAGACTTAGATTGTTCACACATTTCCTGTCATTTTCTAGTCGGTTTTGACTGTTGAACAGTGTTTGTCTCTAGAGATTTTATGCTGTCTTCATGTCATTTCCAGGAAGTTCCTATTTACAGAATAAATTTTGAAGTCTATTACAGCACAATACAGTGTGATTTAGAACAAATTAGACATGTTGGACAATTTCATATTTCTTTCTCCCTCTTCCTGAGAAGCACAATCTATTTATTGTTCCTCATAAGTGTGAAGTCAATGCTTTACTCTTTATCTGGTTATAATTCTCGTGCTGCCAAAGAGAATGATGGGAAAGGTAGTAGGCTGGGGAATATCGCCTGCTGCCTCATAAACTGTTAGTAAACTACTGTAACTGTAGAGTGAGCACTCATAAAGAAATTTTAATTGTGATCAATACTAATTTGCGAGGTTTGGGTGCAAAAAGAACATTTCTCACTGGTAATTATGCCAATGTGGTGGCATTTATGGCACTCATCTCGTAAATATCACAAGTTTAATGTGACTTAAAGGAATTAAAATTCTCTACAGTTGTTCTCGGATATTCATATAAATATCTCTCTCTCTCTCTCTCTCTCTCTCTATATATATATATATATATGTGTGTATGTAACTATACATTAACTATACATAGATCCTAGCATTAACTATACACCCTATTTGGCCTATATAATATATAATATTAATTGTTAAAATAAATTCATTTGAATACAAACACTTTAGTTGCACAGATGGCAGTTTTTATAATATAATAATAATGATAATAATAATAATAAAAAACTTTATTACAGACTCACCGGTCCAGATAAAAAAGACAGACAAATAAGACAATACACACAATATAATACAAACTTCAAAGGAGACAACTATACCAATGCTTCCATAACTTGGACACAAACCGTCTAGTGCTAAATTTGATATTGGTCAAAGCCACAATTATATAATTCTCTGAGTTATTCAACCGACATATAAATTTGTACATGAAATTTCTCAATGTGGCTTGCAGGGTATTAACACCTGCCGCCACAAACATCTCACTGGCGCTACACCAGCGTGGTCTTCTCAGCAGAATTCTCAAAGCAGCATTGTAAATAATAAATAAATTTATAATAATAACAATCACAGGTTATGTAATTATATAATGAATATAATGGTGTCCATATATTTAGCAAAATGTTCCTCTCTAGTGTTATTTTTTATCTAGCTAACTAACGAGTTATGGTCATTGAATCTTTTTCCTGAGGTTAATGTAACATTACGTGACATATTGTTTGCAATCTGTTTTACTGATGTCTCTCTACGGTTGAGACACTGATTGAGTGATTACATGAGACATGATACAGATTTCGGTAAGTTGTAATGTATCTTCCGACATACCTCCTGATGTTCATTCATTCGTGTGCACTGTGCTGCCTTGAACTACACTTGAACTCGCTACGGCGATATGTTACATCACATTATGCCGGATTCAGCAATATGTGTGTCGTCGTGATTAGGGCTGGGCAAAAAAATTGATTTTTCGATTAATCGTTTTTTAAAATGTGTTCGATTCAAAATCGATTCTCAACGACCACGAATCGATTTTTTCCATATAAAGGGCTCGCGGACGCGGTGCGGCGTCTTCTCGTCTCTCTGCACTAGGCAAGTGCCAAGCGCTGCAGCTGTCGATACACACACGCGTTTAGGAGTCGGGACATGACAGAATATTCACTTAACAATCGGGCCAGCATTGCATCGTAACTTATGATCGTAACTAACGTTTATCATTTTCACGTCTTTTTAAGTTTTACAAGCAATGTTAAACCATCCCGTGCTCGCGCACTCTCAGAGATTTCTTTCACTGCGTGCACAGTACAGCCTAAATCTGCCTCACAAACAGCTTGCCAGAAACAAAAGTTTTATCCCTGGATTATATCACTTTAACAGTTAAAACACGCGACATTATGTCAAAACTCTGGTCTTGGTGAGTAACCTCGTAAAGACAGTCGGTAATGTCTTAAATTAGCATTAAACGCGTGTAACAGAAAGTTAATGAAACAGTAATGGATTCGCGCACTAGTTCTTAAAGTGAACGCAGCCATTCGTGTCAGTCATTAATTCTGTTGTCATAACAACAGAATATAGTATTAATTGTAAGCAATCAGAATTAATAGCCTTTGTATTTAATTCAGTCTGGACTAATAAGTCTATCCAGTGTTATTTTACATTGGATTACTTTAGTCAGTTTCTGTAGTATTTCTGACATACCCAAAAAACTACCCCAAAATGTCTCTTAATTTTTGTCTTTATTCTATTGTATTTATTTGTGCTACTTTTTTCAATTTAATTCAAAGATTGAAATCAAGCTTCCATACATAAACTCTTAAAACAAAAATAAACAAAAAATTACATTACCATTTAGGTAAGATCAATGTAAAAAAAAATGTCTAAATATTTATATATTTATTTATCTATATCTATCTTAAACATAAAATAACATGATACTGTTTGATCAAGCTGTGCGACTGTTCTGACTTTTTTTGTATATTGCATCAAAATCCTGTTTATTCTTTGTATGCATTTAGTAAATAAAAAGAGTTTTATATACAGGTTTATGGCTCTTAATTTCCTTGTATTAATTAACCACTAGTAAACTTATGTCCACTGTTCTTTTTTATAAATATAGGATTTATGTTACATCTTCATTATAGTCGAATCGAGAATCAAATCAGGAATCGAAATCGAAAATTGAATCGAGAATCGAAATCGAATCGAGAATCGAAATCGAATCGAACTGAGAGCTTGTGAATCGAAATCGAATCGAAATTGAAATGTGAATCGATACCCAGCCCTAGTCGTGATTCATAAACGGGCGTCAGGATGCAAGAATCGATTGTTTCATCTCATATTGTGTGTTATAGTGTACGACAACCGACGCAGCATCTGCGGCGCTTCATGACGTCACAACAGAAATGTTTAATTGTTTTCTGTTCCCCACAACGGGTTCTGTCACGTCTGTGACGTTGACCAAAAGAAGCTTTTCCGTACACAGCTATCAAACATGGCGAAACAAAAGAGAGATGTGGTATTGGGGCTTCTAGGTGGAATTTTGCAACACCGAGTGAAAAAAGATAAACGCTGGCTAACAATAGCCGAGGCGCTTCTGCAAACCAGCGAGTGCTGGAACTGGCATTAAGAAAATATGCAACTTTGGTAGCCATTGTTTCTTTATGCTCTTGTTTCTGGAAGT
This sequence comes from Pimephales promelas, assembly GCF_016745375.1. The sequence continues at coordinate 6,234,306 of NW_024121388.1, read as the reverse complement.
CAGTCGCTAGATCGGTCTTCTCAATGACATCATGCATGTCGTTAAAGACGGCAAGCAATGATTGGTCGGAGAGCAGCGTGTAGTCTGGCATGTTTCTTGTCCACGTCACAGCAAAAATTTAAGAATCAAAATTGCATAATCTGACAGACAAAAATATTGTGTAGTTTGAAACTGGCATTAAAGAGCAAAACGATTTGAATTAATGTAATTGAAAGTTTGAAACTTTGAAAGTTCAGACTTTTTCATATAAAGAATAAAAAAGCATCAAGCTTATTACGATTTATTGGATTGGAGACATGCTACAAACAGTGTTGGGTGTAACTAATTACTAAGTAATTAGTTACTGTAATTTAATTACTTTGCCCTTGAAAATGTAAAGTAAGGGATTACTCTTCATTTACCTGTAATTTAATTACAGTTACTTCTGATGTAATTGAGGTAAATACTGTGTAGCTAGAGATCAATCCGATCTCACAGCGATTCGTATGCATTTGATGAGGGGTCTAAATATTACGACCGCACTTGTAAAAATTCGTATGAATTATTGTAAAATATGTATGGAAAAAGTGTGAAATGTCTTGAGATCAGACATAAAACAATAGTGGGTTTAACATGAAAATGTATCGTCTGATGTTAAAAAGTATGTTTTTATAATGTAACCTTCTCCACCTTAAGGATAATTCATGCAATTTTATTGTATTTATTTGAAAGAATTAAAACAGATTCATGTCTATCCTTGTATTATTCAGCTGGTTGAGATTGATATGGGATTTTGAAAGTAATTAGTAATTAAAAGTAATTAAATACTTTTTAGAGAGAGTAATTAGTACAGTAATCTAATTACTGTCACAGTCTTCGTCTGCACCATCCTGTCTGCGTCTCCAGCACTACACTTCCCATGATCCTCTCGTCTGCACACCTGAACTCACTCCCTCATCAGCCTCCCGTTCAGCGTCCTGTTCATCTGTATCACCTGTCTTCACCTCATTAACCCTGATTCCTCAGTGTATTTAGTTTCCTCTGTTTCATTCTGTCCTTGTCGGTCGATGTTGTTGTTATGTAAATGTTACCCCGTGTTCCGCCTGCCTGTATCCTGTGTATTTGTGATTAAACCCTTGCATTGGAGCCTTTTGGAATCTGCCTGTTCTTCTGTCTGCACCCACACCCGTGACAGATCGACCGACCTCCAAAAATGGATATAGCAGCTGTACAACTTCTCCTCCTGGAGCAGGAGGATCAATCCCTCGAGGCCCACACACAGAGGTATTTGGACTTGGTACCTCATGTTCACTATGATGACACAAGCCTCTGTGTGTTCTTCCGGGCAGGCCTAAACGCTGAAACCCAGGCACGCCTGCCCGGAGACGGGCCTCGAGGGGACTTTGTGGCCTATGTGGAGTGGGTGCTGGTGTCATGTGGATCTCCCTTTACCATGTATGACGTCACCAGCCCCACTCCATCGCTCGAGTGCTCTTCACCGCTGGTTCCGTCCAGCTCTCCAGAGATTGAATGCTCTTCCCCGCTGGTTCCGTCCAGCTCTCCAGAGACTGAATGCTCTTCACCGCTGGTTCCGTCCAGCTCTCCAGAGACTGTATGCTCTTCACCGCTGGTTCCGTCCAGCTCTCCAGAGATTGAATGCTCTTCACCGCTGGTTCCGTCCAGCTCTCCAGAGATTGAATGCTCTTCACCGCTGGTTCCGTCCAGCTCTCCAGAGACTGAATGCTCTTCACCGCTGGTTCCGTCCAGCTCTCCAGAGACTGTATGCTCTTCACAGCTGGTTCCGTCCAGCCCTCCAGAGACTGTATGCTCTTCACAGCTGGTTCCGTCCAGCCCTCCAGAGACTGTATGCTCTTCACTGCTGGTTCCGTCCAGCTCTCCAGAGACTGTATGCTCTTCACAGCTGGTTCCGTCCAGCCCTCCAGAGACTGTATGCTCTTCATTGCTGGTTCCGTCCAGCCCTCCAGAGACTGAATGCTCTTCACAGCTGGTTCCGTCCAGCCCTCCAGAGACTGTATGCTCTTCATTGCTGGTTCCGTCCAGCCCTCCAGAGACTGTATGCTCTTCACAGCTGGTTCCGTCCAGCCCTCCAGAGACTGTATGCTCTTCATTGCTGGTTCCGTCCAGCCCTCCAGAGTCTGTATGCTCTTCACAGCTGGTTCCGTCCAGCCCTCCAGAGACTGAATGCTCTTCACAGCTGGTTCCGTCCAGCCCTCCAGAGACTGTATGCTCTTCATTGCTGGTTCCGTCCAGCCCTCCAGAGACTGTATGCTCTTCACAGCTGGTTCCGTCCAGCCCTCCAGAGACTGTATGCTCTTCACTGCTGGTTCCGTCCAGCTCTCCAGAGACTGTGTGCTTTTCATTGCTGGTTCCGTCCAGCCCTCCAGAGACTGTATGCTCTTCACTGCTGGTTCCGTCCAGCCCTCCAGAGACTGTATGCTCTTCACTGCTGGTTCCGTCCAGCTCTCCAGAGACTGTATGCTCTTCACTGCTGGTTCCGTCCAGCCCTCCAGAGACTGTATGCTCTTCACTGCTGGTTCCGTCCAGCCCACCAGAGACTGTATGCTCTTCACTGCTGGTTCCGTCCAGCTCTCCAGAGACCATCCAGCCTGCGCCAGAGATCGTCCAGCCAGCGCCAGAGACCGTCCAGCCTGCGCCAGAGACCGTCCAGCCTGCACCAGAGACCGTCCAGCCAGCGCCAGAGACCGTCCAGCCAGCGCCGGAGACCGTCCAGCCAGCGCCAGAGACCGTCCAGCCAGCGCCAGAGACCGTCCAGCCAGCGCCAGAGACCGTCCAGCCAGCGCCGGAGACCGTCCAGCCAGCGCCGGAGACCGTCCAGCCAGCGCCAGAGACCGTCCAGCCAGCGCCAGAGACCAGGATCCCACCCAGCCTCCCTCGCCCGCCTCCTCTCATCTGTCCTTGCTCTGCTCTCCTGCCCTTCAGCTCCCCTAAACCAGCCTGGTCCTTGGATCCCCGGTCTTCGCCTCACACCTCCTCCTCAGAGACACTTCCTCGGCCCTCTGTCCCATCAGCTCCCCCGTGGCTCCTACCTCCCTCAGCTCCTCCATGGCCCCTCAGTCCACCAGCTCGACCAGGCTCCCTCGACCCTCCGGACTCCCTTCGTTCCCTCGTCATCCTCCCTTCACCTTTGGACTTCCTTCCCTTTGCTCCGCACCGTCAGGTCACCCCCCCGGTTCTGTCGGACTCCTCACTCCCTCCAGTCACCCGTCAGCCCTCACTCCCTCTGGCCTCACCGTGTCCCTCTGTGCCCCTGTCGTCACTTCTGTCACCTGAGCCTACGGTGTCCCCATGGTCCCTCGGTCCCTCGTCAGCATCCGATGTCGTCTGTCCCTCTGCTTCACCCTGGTCTCCTCTACCATCTGCTCCGCCCCTGTCTGTCGGCCCCCTGGTGTTGTCAGCCCCGCTTCCATCGGCTCCACCAGGGGTCCTCCCTCCATCTGCTCCGCCCTGGTCTCGCCCTCCATCTGCTCCGCCTTGGTCTCGCCCTCAGCCTGCTCCGCCCTGGTCTCGCCCTCCATCTGCTCCGCCCTGGTCTCGCCCTCAGCCTGCTCCGCCCTGGCCACGCCCTCAGCCTGCTCCGCCCTGGCCACACCCCTCTCAGCCCCCAGTTCGTCCCCCCTCCTTCCTCTGTTCTGCGGCGTGAGGTCACGCCTCCCGGGAGGGGGGAGTTCTGTCACAGTCTTCGTCTGCACCATCCTGTCTGCGTCTCCAGCACTACACTTCCCATGATCCTCTCGTCTGCACACCTGAACTCACTCCCTCATCAGCCTCCCGTTCAGCGTCCTGTTCATCTGTATCACCTGTCTTCACCTCATTAACCCTGATTCCTCAGTGTATTTAGTTTCCTCTGTTTCATTCTGTCCTTGTCGGTCGATGTTGTTGTTATGTAAATGTTACCCCGTGTTCCGCCTGCCTGTATCCTGTGTATTTGTGATTAAACCCTTGCATTGGAGCCTTTTGGAATCTGCCTGTTCTTCTGTCTGCACCCACACCCGTGACAATTACACTGTTGAAGAGGTAATTAGTAACTAGTAATTAATTACTTTTTTAGAGTGCTACAAATGATATTTAGTGCTACAAAATTTAGTGCAGACATGCTACAAAAGTTTTTTTCATGCATCAACTGAAAACAGCATAGACTAAACATTTTATTTTTGGGATTTAAGAATCAATTTTGGGTCATCAGAATAAGAATCGATTAAAGTTGAGAAAATCATATTTTCAACCCAGCTCTTGAGCGCTAGTATGTTGCACATAAGAAAGAAGAGTTTAATCATGCATTTTACAGTAATCATTTTAATTTTCATAGCTTGACCCATATGTATTTACCACTAAAATCTGAAAATCTGGCCAATAACAGACAGGTAATTGGCAGATCCTTTTTAAAATCAATTTATATGAAAAAATAACTTTTTATAAATGTTTTTATTTTACCACTAGAGTACCTCTATAGAGTCAAAAATCCATTTTCTGTTGTCAATATTGTAGTGATAAAGTACATCACACATAACCATTTTTGTTTTCTGTCGGTCAATGCAATGAATCCACTTGACAAACTTGAACCCATTGCAAAATGTTGGGAAATCCTTCAACCTTTTTTAAAAATGTTTGATTCCCATTGAAATTACTTTACTTCTCCTTCAAATAGGTGTAAACCAATGATAAACATGACTGCACATTTGTACTGTAGAACCAAAATCTTGAAACGGCAGAACTGGTCACAGAAGAACGCAGATAAATTAAAAGTTATTGCGAACAAAACCTGATATACTGGTCAATCTGTAATTTAAAAAAAAATAAATGAAATGACTGTTTGACTGTTTGAAATGACCGTCATTCTCAGGTCAGGTTGCAGATTTCTAGTTTGTTGGTGGCCATATATTTCTTCACAAAATTGAAGCATGCAGAAAACAAGCCCAAACGATTTTATGTGTCGGTAAATGCGTGAGAATCCTTGTGTTTTCGCTCGGCTCTATTCTCGAGTGGCTCTTAAGTGTTGACACCGGCTGCAGGTTGTCACCTTGCTCTGTGGAATCAATATGCTGTATATTTACTCAATTTGTTTTAATAAGCTCTCATCTTCTCTCAAAATTAATTTACGTGTCTCTCATCCATATTTACCACAGCTTCATTGTGTAGTGAATTTACTGGGGCACAGATAAAACTCGCACTAATTAAAAAGAGTTGGCCTTGTGTATGCGTGAGTGTGTTGTACTGAGTGTTTCTGGAGAATGTAACCGACTAATAGCTTATTTGCACAGCTCATAGCTCCTGGGTCTCACGTTATATATGTGTTTCTCACAGTCACAGTCTGTGATGCTGTAATCAACTCATCTTTAATTGCACCTGTTCTGTTCCAGACTGGGTTACACATACAGACACTGACATATAAATGCATTTTTCATTAAAAGAGCTCAATTTAATATTATTGTAGTATCGGTGTGTTTTATTTTACACAATAATATGCATATTTAAGTGTTTTTCCTTTAAAAAAAAAATCGTCATGCTTTAAAATAGATTGAATGTAACTCTTCTTGCCTCATTTAGTATACTTGGTTCTATTAATATGCTAATGAGCCCCACCTCCACTCACTCACTCAGCTCAGAGATCCACTGGTTGACAATCACAGGTTGATCAAGGGTGCGTTTCCCGAAAGCATCGTTAGCCAACTATGGTCGCAAGTTCCGTCGTTATCTGCATAGTTTAACGAGTCGATGTTTCCCGAAACCATCGTTCCAACGGACATTCGCAAACAGCATCGCAAAGTTGTGTGGTTTGAACGACAGCTCTCGACCTGTGGTTAGAGGCATCGTTTCTATATTGCATCACATTTGGAGGTAACGAATCCTTATCTTGAGCAAAATAAGCAAGCTGACATTCAACAACCGGTGCCTTTTATTTAGAATACATACAAATGTAATTTACGTCTTTTAGTTTGTCAAGAGATTTGAAGTAACGCGTTTGAAGAGTGAGCATGTGCGAACGTGCTCTGTAAGAACGAGCCAAATATTGAGTCTGGTGATAAAGCAAAACAACTGAGAACAATTAGAAATAGTCCTCAGATGACATGTCTGTAATTTATATAAAACAAATCTAGCGTTAATTGGATCTCAAACAGTTTCATTAAAAGCAGTTATTACTCCACCACGTGCGAAACCAACGTGGTTGAACGATACTTTGAGACAGTGGGTTTCGGGAAACAGTCGTGACTAGCTAGTTGATTTTTCCAACGATACATCGTACTATGGTAATGAAACAGTGAACTACGTCTTGTACGGGAAACACACCCCTGATTGGTCACAAGGTAGTTTGTGACATCAGAAACACCAGCGATTTCAAACCGTGTCTTTGGTTCACTGCCGTTTTAAAATACTCATCAGTGTTGTTGACTTATGAATTTACTGTATTAAAGCATATCAAAAACACCACACACTCTAAAAATACTGGGTTGTTTCAACCCAAATTTAAGTCAAATATGGACAAACCCAAATGTTGGGTTAAAATGCAATTAAAAAATTTACAGTTGAAAGTGTAAGTTGAAGTTGGGTTAAAATTTGAAATTACATTTTTGTGTTTGTCCATATTTTACCCAAATTTGGGTTCAAACAACCCAGGATTGTTTTGAGGGCATAGACATATATCAACATTAAAAACTTGATTTTTCCTTAAATGAAAATGAAAAATGTTGCCTTGGCAACTAACTGAAATAATAAATTTGAGTTGAAGTACTAAAATTACTGAAACTTAAACGCACAAAAAAAGATAATTTATTTTTAGAAATACTTTTTAAAAACCAAAACACACAAATAAAGATAAATTATTTCTAGAAATACTTTTTAAAAGATCATAAAAATTACTAAAACTTAAAATTAAAGCGAAAACTGTTTGTTTATTTATTTATATTAAATATTCACAAATACTAGAATAGTATATAAAAAAACAGTAAAGTGTGTCAGATTGCTGTAGTCTGCTGTATCCTTCACTCAGAACCTGAAGGGTGTTCTGCACTGTGTAAATGGCATTCAGCATAGATTTCATTGGCTTGTTGTTATCACCTTATTTGCAGCCCATTCTCACTCCCAAGGCGTCACCTAACTGACGCCTTGGGAAGCATTTGGACATGCTTCAATATCTGACGCTTTAGGCGCCCTTTAGCGTCAGTAAGATGACGCCCTAGGATCGCGTGTACCCTACCCCCACCCCACACCTAAACCTAACCGCGTCCTCTAACAGACGCTTTCCTTTAGCGTCAGTTAGATGACGCCGTAGGATCGCGTCATGTAAGTGACGCTAAAGGGCGCCTAAAACGTCAAATATTGAAGCATGGTCAAAGGTGACGCCTTGGGGTGAGAATGCGTTGTTATTTGCATAATTCCAAAGTGAACCAAATTCTAAAGCAACGGCAGCATGCACAAATAAACAATGTTACTAGTGTCCGGATTTCATTCTTAATGAATTCCCGGAAGAGAGTTCATGTTGCTGTCAGTGTTTGTCTGCACTCTCTCTTTGTTTGTCTAGTTGTTTGTCATTATTTCTCTCTTTTACGTCCTTTGTGCCTCCTTTTCTCTGTTCTGTGCTGTTTTTTTTTTGTCTGTCTTTGTTATTCTTTTTTGTCTTCTTCTCTCACTCTTTTATATTCCTCTCTGACCCATTGGCTTGCTCACAGTTATTACCTCTATTTTCCAAAGTGCTCATCTCCCCCATTTTTCTTTCTGTCTCGTCCTCCTCCTTTCACACTCTCCACGCTTTCTGAAGGAGCAATACAGATAAACGGCAGTGCTCTGAAGGTTACAACATGCATTCAGCTTCAAGGACTCTTCGTGAATGAGAGTCATCCTCGTCCTTGCCTTTCGCCTCACCAAGGAGCCAATCACCATCTTATTTCAGGATTGCGCCACGTGTTCCCTTGGGCCAAAGATAAACTCAACGCTACAATGCAAACGTGAATGCTTGGTCAATGCGTTGCAAGGACGGAGTCCCCTTGTAAATACTTAATGGTGGTTTCAAAGAGGATGTCGGTATGTGACTCTAGTGACGCACTTGACTTCCTAAGCAGCTTAACCGGCGAGATGCTCTTGTTTTTACATCTTTGTCTGGTGTCGATCTTCCACAGTTGGAAGTCCCGGCTGATATTATTCACAGTGTCCTCTCAGGCTCTGTGTCTCAAGGCCAGCTCTCCACACCATCTGTCTACATGGGGAAGTGTCTCAGCTGAGCCCAACTCACATTGGCAGTGTTTTTCGAAGATGCTTAGTCATCTCTTGAACTAGCAGAGTGGATTTCAACTTGCTCCCTTGCGGCGATTTAATTTGGGATTTTATAAAATGGGTTTTTATTATATTAAATTATATTATATGGCTTTAAACTACATTTTTATGGTCATCCAGTTTTGTCAGATATTAAGGTATTGGCTTAAATTGCTAAAAGTGACAATATACCTAGGTCATTCTAAATCTATATTATTGTCTTCTGTGGAACACAATGTTGATCTGCTTGATCTATCATAAAAGTACACTGTAAAAAAATAAAACCGTAATTTTTATGGTAAAAAACGGCATAACTTTACCATCAAAAACGGTATTGGTTTTTCAGATTTAACTTAAAATTTACAGTAATAAACCTTATTTCATTATCTGATACAATGTTAATTTACCAAACTATTGAAGTAATGATATCTGTTTTGTACCATTTGTAATACACTGACTAACAACAATCATAACAGCAGTGGTGAGAGTTAGGGTTGGGTATCGATAATCGAGTATCGATTGGAACCGAGACTAACTTTTCGTTTTTCCCGGAATCGTTCAAAAGTTAAAATTTCGATTCCTAGTTTTGATATTCACAGTCCGCCGAGCGGAAGAAGAAACCGCTGAACAACACCAACGAAGAAGCGTCTACCGGAAGTGTTGGTATAACCACGCGAGTCGAACATGAGTACCTTACGTCGGCGCTCCAAAGTGTGGCTTCACTTTTCTAAAAATAACGAAATCTCGGCAAAATGCAAAATTTGTGACAAAAGGAGTATTTTTACAGAAGGAGTATTTCCTTCAGAAAGGCCGTTGGTTAGCAAGGTTAGCTAAATTTTTTTGACCCTGCCTCTTAAAAGAATCGGAATCGAGAATCGTTAGGAACCGGAATCGAAACAAGGAATCGGAATCAGAATCGTTCAAATTCAAACGATACCCAACCCTAGTGAGAGTCTCATGATCAATCAAAGCTCAGCTCTTCCAAAAGAAGGTTAATACTTATATTAAGAAGAAAAACAAGAAAACTACAGTATGAGGAACTTAGTTATTTAAACAAAAATTTATAAAATGTGAGGTGTCACACAGGGAGTTGTGGGAATGTCAATTTACGGTAAATTTTCACTGTAAATTATACAATGAGTTGTTCTTTTTCACTTTCAAAAATGGTCAATTTAACGGTATTTTACAGTAAAATTACATTAAAGTACCATGAGATCTATCACAGTTATTTACCGTATATAGTACGGAAAATTTCTGTTAAAAAATTTACAGTTTTGCACTGCAGCATTTTTACCGTTAAAATTACAACTATTTTTTACAGTATGCACTATATTGTTATAAACAAAAAGTCTTATTAAACCGTATATGAGAAGAAATTTGAAGGATTGTTTACTGAATAACAACCACTGCCCTAGCTCTTTAATTTCATTGAAACTTTAATGTATTCATACTCGTATATAAAGATGCCTAGCACCATGTTTGAAATCATTGATGCCAATTATTGTAGTTGAAACCAGTTCATGCAAGTATGGGTCAGTTAAGTCAGTCAAAGCAAAGACTTGAACAAGGTCAAGTTTGATTCTTGGCCAAATCCAAATGCCAGTCCATTACAAGAACAAGACTGTGAACATAATATAAGACTGCCGAATAGATGCATATAACCAACATTTTATGTCACAATATGAGTTTGTCACTCACGATATGAGTGAAAGTGTTTATCATTGTTTAATAAAGCTTTATAGTTTTTTTAAGTCTTGTATGGTTTTTTGATGTTTTAATAAACTAATTATGACATTTCAATGGTATCAGCATTGTTTATATCATAAAAATCGTATTTAAAAAATAAAATGGACCAATACTTAAAAAACTTAAAGTGCTTGAAATAAGAAATACTACATAAAAATTATAATGAAAAAAACAACAACAACAACAAAACAATGCATAGTCTTTACTCTGTAAATTAAATTTATATTTATTCTTATTACAGTTACAAAATTGATTCAGTCAAGAGAGCCTGAGAGATTTCCACTTTTTTGTTTTGCATTAAATGACAAAATGACAAGAAGTAAATTTGGATGCCGTCACTTTAAGATCGACTGCACAGATCCATTTCACTTGTGTGTTGTTCTTTCTCAACCATGGACTTCTCAACTGATTAGATTATGACACAAATTACTGTTTACTTGCAAAGACATGGCAAAAACAGAGACCTGAAGAGCGTCTAATCTAATCTAGATGAGTCCAAATTCAGAAACAAGACCCTGAAAATATGGTCTTGGACTCGGACTCAGACAGAGTACTTCAACCAAGTTGTGCGGAAGTGCAAATGGGATTTGAGAGCTAAGACCAGGTTTTTCAGTAAATAATGGTTTAACTGCATAAATTTTCTTCACAAAAATCTATAAGAAGGCTTAAAATATATGTACTACACTCTTAAAAAAATCTTTATTGGGATCTATTGTTCCATGAAGAACCTTAAACATCCATGGAACCTTACCATTGCTTCAAAAGTTACAGTGGAAAAGGTTCTTCAGATTATTAAAAAGTTTTTCAATATGTGATTGAAAGTTCTTTGGGGAACCCAAAATTGTTCTTTAATGGCATCACTGCAAAAAAAATAAATAAATAAATATATATATATATATATATATATATATATATATATATCTTTTTGGAACTTGAGAACCCCTTTTTGGAACTTGAAATATCTTTTTTAAAAGTAACATGGAAATTAGTGTAGTAACTTCCTCAGTAGGGCCAAGTTTTGTAGAACATCCATTTTTCAACTTTTAATTCAAAGACAAACTATTTGCAAATCATGCACAGTTGAGATTCAGCTCACAGTCTAAACTAATACAGTGTCCCTTTAAGATGAAATATAGATGAATATATGAGTACTGATGCCAGCAATGACCATAAATGACCTTGAGAAAGTGTCCAGACTCTCTGGGGCTGCTTATGATTCCAGATGAAAGATAAATTGATTGTCTCCGTGCTTTCAGCATTGAAATTCAGCCGCTGCGTATCTTTAAGAGCCAAGTCGTTATTAATGCACAGTGTCCCGGTCTTTAAAAGACTGACTTGTTGATCAGGCTCCCCCAAGAGAATGTCTCAATTGATGAAGGTCACATGTGCGTAAAATGAAGGCACTTTCTGCTCATCAGGAATACAAGCGCCGCTCTGTCCCCAAAGTGAGTGGATTTGAAGATGAAAAAAATAAAGAAAAAAATAGACATATATATGCATAAACAAAAGTCAGCATCGAGGCGGGCTGACAACCTCAAATTCATTTGCTGTGGAGACTTTATTCTTATGTTACGGACGATTTTTCCGCCTCTTGGTTTTGTGTTCAATTTTCAGGCTGTGTGTGTGTGTGTTTTGTTTGGATCAATGCTTTTTCTAAATGTCACAAGTTCACGTCCTGGAAATTGCTTTTTATCTCAGAGTGCATTTCTAGTGTTATTTTTGTCCAAAGCTTTCCCCTTAACTCTGAGAACTGGAGTTATCAGGAAAACTGCTGGCTCAATTAATGTGAATTAGAGGTTATCGCGAGTTCTGTAGGCGTAGCGTTCGAATACAAAGGATCGTCTCGCTGTTATTTTGTCATGGAACACAAATGCAAAATCAGAAATGCACTGCCGTGCGACTCAATTGATATTGACCAGCATATTTTATGTCACAGCGGCCTTTAAAGCATCCATCATGTTACCATGATCAATGCTAATTTCCATTACTGCATTTCTCGATAGAGATCTAGCAATGTGTTGCTATGGCCGCTTTGTTTCCCAGCATGCGGCCCATCTTTCTTTCAGCCTGTATTAGAAGTCTCATTTCTCTTACAGGAAAGTGTGATAAGGCTTTGCTGGGTGTCCGTTCACCTGAAGCGAGAGGGTCTTTCTTTTAAAGGGTAACTAAACCCTAAAACAATCTTTTTTTAAGTTAATGATCTGTAAGACTGGGGCTTTATTAATGCTGTTCATTGATTCAAGTAATTTTTTTGACATTTGGTTTTAAAGTGTTTTTATTCTACAATATATTGTGTAAAAACGTCTGAGTGCTGCCCTCTTCAGGTTGAACGGTGGCTACTGCATTTGAATTTTCCTATTGGAAGTTGTGGTTCTCTGTGATGTCAGAGAGTACCAGCTAACCACGCCCTTGCCTACAAAGAGATGCGTCTCAGGTGCACGCCCCTCCATCCACTTTTCCAGCATTTTTCAATCAGGCTCTGACTAGAGGTTTAGTTACCCTTTTATTTAGGTTATGCCATTGAAAAAATCAACCCTCAGGGACTGATGGAGAAAATGGACAAGATGAGATTCACACTTTTATTTTGTCTTTTGCTAAAACTAAGAAATGGACACTTGCTTGAGAACGGTTTCAGACAAAAGAATCACTTTCCCTGTCAGAGAGGTTTTCTCTTATTGGAGGAATGTTTTTGTCTGATTTGCATCAAACATTCTGCTATTTTTTCAGGTAGAAATAATTCTCTGCTCAACAAGAGGTAAAGAATGATAGAGCGTCACAGTTTAATAATTGGTGTGTGAATCGGCATGATCTAAAAATTGGATAATTTTTTGTGAGTGAATAAATATTGTGTGTATATATACACTCACCTAAAGGATTATTAGGAACACCTGTTGTCTCATTAATGCAATTATCTAATCAACCAATCACATGGCAGTTGATTCAGTGCATTTAGGGGTGTGGTCCTGGTCAAGACAATCTCCTTAAAGGGTTAGTTCACCCAAAAATGAAAATGCTGTCAGTATTTACTCACCCTCATGTTGTTCCAACCCCGTAAGACCTTCGTTCATCTTCGGAACACAAATTAAGATATTTAAGATATTAAGATCGCTCCTGCATACTAGTCCATAGGCTTCTTGAGGGAATGACTCTTGCTGGCATTGAAAAGTCATTAAAAACATCGTTAAAATAGTCCAAGTGACTACAGTGCTTCACTTACTTCTCCATGGGCCTGTAGTCAGTTAACGTAGTGTGATTACGTAAAGCTACGTCACACGTAGGCTCACTATTGGCCGACGCTGGTCATGTGTGTGATGCGTGTGATGTACAATAACAGAAGCTTAAGCTATTAAACTAGTAACCTGACTCACGAAGAGGGAGAAATAAACGAATAGTTGAATTAAAGTCGTTATTTTTGTTGTTTTTGCGCACAAAAGTGTTCTCGTCGTTTGATAAACTTAAGATTGAGCCCCTGTAGTCACTTGGACTATTTAAACAATGTCTTTAATGACTTTTGGAGGACAGCAAGTCATTCCGTCAAGAAGCCTATGGACTAGTATGCAGGAGTGATCTTAATATCTTAAATATCTTAATTTGTGTTCCGAAGATGAACGAAGGTCTTACGGGGTTGGAACAACATGAGGGTGAGTAAATACTGACAGAATTTTCATTTTTGGGTGAACTAACTCTTTAACTCCAAACTGAATTTCAGAATGGGAAAGAAAGGTCATTTAAGCAATTTTGAGCGTTGCATGGTTGTTGGTGCCAGACGGGCCGGTCGGAGTATTTCACAATCTGCTCAGTTACTGGGATTTTCACCACAACAATTTCTATGGGTTTACAAAGAATGGTGTGAAAAGTGAAAAACATCCAGTATGCGGCAGTCCTGTGGGCGGAAATGCCTTGTTGATGCGAGAGGTCAGAGGAGAATGGGCCGACTGATTCAAGCTGATAGAAGAGCAACTTTGACTGAAATAACCACTCGTTACAACCGAGGTATGCAGCAAAGCATTTGTGAAGCCACAACACGCACAACCTTAAGGCGGATGGGCTACAACAGCAGAAGACCCCACCGGGTACCACTCATCTCCACTACAAATAGGAAAAAGAGGCGACAATTTGCAAGAGTTCACCAAAATTGGACAGTTGAAGACTGGAAAAATGTTGCCTGGTCTGATGACTCTCGATTTCTGTTGAGACATTCAGATGGTAGAGTCAGAATTTGGCGTAAACAGAATGAGAACATGGATCCATCATGCCTTGTTACCACTGTGCAGGCTGGTGGTGGTGGTGTAATGGTGTGCGGGATGTTTTCTTGGCACACTTTAGGCTCCTTAGTGCCAATTGGGCATCGTTTAAATGCCACGGCCTAACTGAGCATTGTTTCTGACCATGTCCATGCCTTTATGGCCACCATGTCCCCATCCTCTGATGGCTACTTCCAGCAGGATAATGCACCATGTCACAAAGCTCGAATCATTTCAAATTGGTTTCTTGAACATGACAATGAGTTGACTGTACTAAAATGGCCCCCACAGTCACCAGATCTCAACCCAATAGAGCATCTTTGGGATGTGGTGGAACGGGAGCTTCGTGCCCTGGATTTGCATTCCTCAAATCTCCATCAACTGCAAGATGCTATCCAATCAATATGGGCCAACATTTCTAAAGAATGCTTTCAGCACCTTGTTGAATCAATGCCACGTAGAATTAAGGCAGTTCTGAAGGTGAAAGGGGGTCAAATACAGTATTAGTATGGTGTTCCTATAATCCTTTAGGTGAGCATATATATATTTGAACATCTTCTACAAACCACATTTCTACTCAAAGAGACAATTTTTTTAGTCATATTCAGAAAGGAAATTAAGGACAATCAAGCGAATACTTAAGGGAATTGTACCGTATTAAAGTGCTTCTCATACTGTATGATATCTTTATCATTTTTCTGCCTTCTCCAAACAATGCTGTTTTTACCTTCATCTTCCCTTCATTCTCTGCAAGATACAAGCTTTTTGACAGTGTCTTACAGTGATTGGCATGTTTATTCTCTCTACCTGTTTTTCCGGCGCTACAATCCCACCGGTCTGCGGCGTATGTGCCAGCTTGATTACTTGAATTTGTGAAGGTACTTATGACGGCAAAGTTTGATCCTTTCTTTCCTCATGCTGGAGACAGAAATGAAAGACAACAGGATGAAAAGATCCTCTCGCAGTGCGCTTTTGAGACTACAGCACCATAGAATTACTATTCATATCACTGACACTGAGGATGGTTTCAGAAATAAAATAAAATATAACTTTTTCTGAGCAATTTTTGATCTGACATGGGGTTACTACATTCAGTTTTTCCATTAATAATTACCCTAAATTGCTTAACAGAAATGGACCAGTGAGAACTATTACAGAGGGGATCATCTTGAAATCCAATTTACATGAAGACATCAACCACATTAATCTTAGAACAAATCCAAAACCTGACAAAAGCATAGGTGTTTCTTTAGAGTGTAGTGGTGCATGATGGATTACAGACCAATCCCTGAGGTATAGTGATATTAAACATGGATGAAGCTGTAACTATCTGCTTGTCCTCTTCTGTGACAGGGCTGCGATCTCCCCGAGCAGAGCACGGTTCACGTGGTCCTGCCCCCGTCCTCGACCCGGCGCTCTGAGCTGGTCCTGCAGCGCATGCTGAGCCACGGGACCGAGAGCTTGACCCGACTCGACCTCAGTAGCTCCCGTCTGACCACCGCATCTGAAGGCCTGGCTGTCATTCTGGAGACAGATGCGTCCAGACAGGGGGACTCTGCTGGACACACAGGTGAAGGCGGTGGAACTGTTGTTTTATGTGCGTATGTTTGTGTGGATGAAATATATGTTTAAATCCATTGGCAGTTGGTGCTTTATAAGAGTGAAGAAGCACTCTTCAAGGAGTAGGTCATATATTTATATATACAGTAATGTAACGTTAAGTCAACGGCGTTGATAAACTCGCTGAAAAGCGATTATGCGTGTTGATAGCACGCCAAAAATAGAAATACGAACTGGCGTGTCATACATATGCCATTTCATGAGATCAGTCTGCATTTTGGCACGCCAGAGGTACGTTTTTTCCAGCCTGGGTTAAAAGTAATGTGTGTGTGTGCTGATTTTTATATATACTCACCTAAAAAATTATTAGGTACACCATACTAATGCTGTGTTTGACCCCCTTTCGCCTTCAGAACTGCCTTAATTCTACGTGGCATTGATTCAACAAGGTGCTGAAAGCATTCTTTAGAAATGTTGGCCCATATTGATAGTTTAGCATCTTGCAGTTGATGGAGATTTGTGGGATGCACATCCAGGGCACAAAGCTCCTGTTCCACCACATCCCAAAGATGCTCAATTGGGTTGAGATCTGGTGACTGTGGGGGCCATTTTAGTACAGTGAACTCATTGACATGTTCAAGAAACCAATTTGAAATGATTCGAGCTTTGTGACATGGTGCATTATCCTGCTGGAAGTAGCCATCAGAGGATGGGGACATGGTGGACATAAAGGGATGGACATGGTCAGAAACAATGCTCAGGTAGGCCGTGGCATTTAAACGATGCCCAATTGGCAATAAGGGGCCTAAAGTGTGCCAAGAAAACATCCCCCACACCATTACACCACCACCACCAGCCTGCACAGTGGTAACAAGGCATGATGGATCCATGTTTTCATTCTGTTTACGTCAAATTCTGACTCTACCATCTGAATGTCTCAACAGAAATCGAGACTCATCAGACCAGGCAACATTTTGTCTTCAACTGTCCAATTTTGGTGAGCTCTTGCAAATTATAGCTTTTTCCTATTTGTAGTGGAGATGAGTGGTACCCGGTGGGGTCTTCTGCTGTTGTAGCCCATCCGCCTCAAGGTTGTGTGTGTTGTGGCTTCACAAATGCTTTGCTGCATACCTCGGTTGTAACGAGTGGTTATTTCAGTCAAAGTTGCTCTTCTATCAGCTTGAATCAGTCGGCCCATTCTCCTCTGACCTCTAGCATCAACAAGGCATTTTCGCCCACAGGACTGCCCCATACTGGATGTTTTTCCCTTTTCACACCATTCTTTGTAAACCCTAGAAATGGTTGTGTGTGAAAATCCCAGTAACTGAGCAGATTGTGAAATACTCAGACACCAACAACCATGCCACGCTCAAAATTGCTTAAATCACCTTTCTTTCCCATTCTGACATTCAGTTTGGAGTTCAGGAGATTGTCTTGACCAGGACCACACCCCTAAATGCATTGAAGCAACTACCATGTGATTGGTCAGCGCAGTCTCATCCCAAGACTTCATATAACTGACGTCTTGGGACGTCTTTTGACCATATGTCAACATCCGCCGTTTTAGGGTACCCTTTAACGTCGGTTAGTTAGATGACGTTATCGGATCCTAACTCTACCCCAGACCTAAACCTACCCCATCACCTAACTGACGTTAAAGGTAAAGCGTCAGTTGTATGACGTCCCAGGATCGTCATGTAACTGACGTTAAAGGGTACCCTAAAATGGCGGATGTTGACGTATGGTCAAAAGACATCCCAAGACGTCAGTTATATGACTTCTTGGGATGAGACTGTTAGATTTGTTGATTAGATAATTGCATTAATGAGAAATTGAACAGGTGTTCCTAATAATCCTTTAGGTGAGTGTATATATACTTTGTATATATATTTGTCATTGCCATTTATATGTACATTAATAGGACGTTGTTCTTCCTGTGCAATATTTGCAATTGCCACTGACTCACTTCCTATATGATGCTTTTAGTGCCAAACTAGAATTCCTTTGTAAGTACTGTATATCCTTTCATTTACATTAGTTTGTGCACCGCTGAGGCTTTTTCGACCTCCTTCAACAGTAATACGCAGCTCTCAGAGAGAGCATTTGAATGTTTTTGTAAGCGCACCGGTTGCTGAAGTGGATGCTGTCATTTGCCACAATGGCGCCGCTTTTACAAGCTGTCCTCTTCCCGTCCTTCCCTTTTCAACCTCGCTCTGGCTAGCGGCCCACTCGGCTACTTAGTCCAATCATGCTACCTCTTTTATCCAGCCCTTCTCCCTGTAAAAGCATTAGCATAATGGAGGAATCATGCAGAAATCATAAATAACAGGGTGCCTGTCTTATAAAACCCACTCTGCTCGATTTATTGTTAGCTGTGTCAAGGTATCTTGTACCTCTTCGCTGCCCCATGCTTTTAGCTCTAATGAGAATGCTGCTCCCAGGTGTGTGCGTGTGCGTGCATGAGTGATTTAAACTGGGATGGGACAGACTGATAGGACATGTCCTCTCTCAACTAAATCATATGCAGAGAAGATGTCTGGATCTTCTATTCTAGGTAATTGGATCGTGAGCTCTTTGTCCTGGGACTGTGGTGGCTTGTTGAAGAGCTTCTACACCTTGTTCTTATTCTGTACTCAGTGCTCTAACCAACACTTGCGCCTCACTCAGAACACTCCACAGCTGTTCACTAATAGAGGACAAGAAGCAAGGGATACAAAATTAAAGCAAACAGAAGCTTGATAAGATTTAGTCTGCAATGTTGCTCTTGCTCAGCTCATCCCATCCGTTCTTAAATAAAAGAATGCACTTGATTTCCTTGATGTGAAATTTCAGCAACAAACATTATAAACAAAAAATGAGTTAAAAGAATGCAAACATATTGACTTATTCTCTACCTGTAGCCTATCTACCTATTGGTACACAGTAGGGTTGAGTACCAAAACTCTGTGCCAATAGGGAACCGGTTCTGACGGAAACAGGACCGAATAAGAACGAAAATTTCGGTGCAATATTGTTTTATTTGAAATTATGTAAATGTGAATTTTTATTTTATATTGGTTTATTTATTATTACCATATGTTGCTTCTATTTATATCGTTTAAAGATATAAGTTAATATTGTGTCCAGTTTGGCCCTGGAAATAAAGGGGTATAATTTTTGACAAAGTGTGTGCAGTTTCGTTTTCTTTAGTAGCATTTCAAAAACCGTTTTAGCACCGGAACCGTTTAAAAAAATACAGAGTAGGTACTGGTATCGGATAAAACCCAACAGATACCCAACCCTAGTGCACACAAAAGTTGTCCTCCCATGAGGGCTACAGTGTCCACTCTTAAAAGACAACTCTGGGGCAAAATGAACCTTTGGTCTAATTACACATTGCTACCTAGTCAACCGTTATCGGAGATTTGTTTTCATGATTTCTGAATGTAAATAGTTTTATCACTTAAAACAGTTTAGCCTATAACGCTAGTATAACGCTAGTATATAGGGCATAGAGTAATGACAAATAAAAATCGCTGGTATTACCACTAACAAGGCTCAAAATAACAAAATAACACACAAACACGACAGCATAACAAGGGGCCCTACATTCAAACCGAAGCATTGAGAACTTTGTCAGTGTCCATACAGTTTAATAAGAAGATATTTTATACATGCAGTCAACTTCGCGAATACAGGAAGAAGCCATTTTTGAAAAATAGTCTCTACCAGTCGATCTACAAACGCCGATCCAAGTGCGCTGAACTGTGCAGAATCTCATATGGTCGGTTGTTTCCGGAAGAAACACAAACACGAACCGTTTTCTTCTCTTCAATATGTACACATAGCCTACTGTTCGCGCTCACCTTATCACCTTATTCACATCTCACCAGCGCACTTGGATCAGCGTTCGTAGTTTGACTGGTAGAGACTATTTTTCCTGTATTCGCAAAGTTTACTGTGTGTATAAAATATCTTCTTATTAAACTGTATGGACACTGACAAAGTTCTCAATGCTTCGGTTTGAATGTAGGGACCCTTGTTATGCTGTCGTGTTAGTGTGGGGCTATTTTGAGCCTTTTTAGTGGTAATACCAAGCGATTTTTATTTGTCATTACTCTATGCCCTATATACTCGCGTTATACTAGCGTTATAGGCTAAACTGTTTTTTAACTATTTACATTCGGCAATCATGAAAACAAATCTCAGATAACGGTTGACTAGGTAACAATGTGTAATTAGACCAAAGGTTCGTTTTGCGCCGGAGTTGTCCTTTAAAGGTCGCATAACACATACAGTTTCTGCGAATCTCATGTTACCTCTAAAGTGTTACCTATAAATCTATATTTTTGTCCCTGTGGATATTTTCTTGCATATTAGTAACAAATAGTGCAGGTCATGTGTCACTCACAGCGTATATGAGATGAGACTCAATCTCTCCATAAAACGCCACCTGTTACAAAATGTGAAGACACATAATAAATTTCAGAATTTGATCCACATATTTCTATTAATGTGAGAAATATTTCACATATGTGTTGGCACTTTTACAACGGATGTAAAAGTTAGAAGATTCATGATTTTCTTCAGTAGACCGTATTTGATTTGAATATCTTACATCATCATCGATAAGTGATATAACCATGTCTTATGTTGCAGATCTTAATAAAGTTGCTGACCAACTGGCAATAAATGCTTTAGGATGTCAACCAACAAATGGTTTAATAATAGTTGTCAGCTCACTGAGATAGTAGAAACTGTAATAGGAAACTGAAAAGTGTGTAAAACCCCACACACTTCACCATATTGCTTGTTTTTATGATGTTTTTGTTTGTTCTTGCAGAAACCAAAGGCCACAGCAGTTTCTATGTGTTCTGTAAGGCGGTCTGCAAGGCCATCCAGCCTGGAAAACTACGCGTTCGGTGTAGAGACTGCAAACAAGGCACCCTTACTCTCAGTAGGGTATGTATATAAACGCATATGCCACTAGAATTACTGGCCCTAACCAGGTACTGTCACTGCATCAAATTTACTACTGACATGTTTTTGTTTGTTTGGCGTTCAGAAGACATTTAGATAAGTCATCTAGTCAATATTGCTTTTTTCTTATTTGCACTCTTAAAAATAAAGGCTCTTTATTGAGATCGAACTTCCATTGAACCCTTTTATTGCAAAAAAAGTTCTTTATTGCAAAAGGTTTTTTTTAGATTGTTAAAATCTTCACAATAAGGAAAATGGTTATTTTAAAGAAATGCTCTTGTTCTGTGAGGAGGCCAAAATGGGTTTTCAATGGGATCGTTGCAGAAAACTATGAAAGCTTGTTTCCGCCACGGAATAAAAATAAAAAAGGTTCTTGTTACTATTTGTCTCATGATTGTTTTTTTTTTTTATTTGCGAGTTTGAGTTTTTTCTCACAATTGTTAGTTTATATCTCACAATTCTAAACAAAAGTGAGGTTGTGGTTTATAAAGTTGAAATTGTGAGAAATAAAGTCAGAATAACCAGATATAAACACACAATTGTAAAAAAAATGTCAGAATTGTGAGATAAAAAGTCACAATTACCGGAAACAAGCTCCCATAAAATAATAATAATAATAATAAAAGCTGTCCTGACATTTTAAACAGTTATTTTTTTATTTTTTTATTTTATACATTTAGAAATTGTTATTACTCAATATTATTATTGTATTTTTGGAAAAATTGAAAATGGCATACATGATTTTGAAAAACAAATGAATTCAAAGAGTATATTTTAAAGAACTTGCCATTTTTAAGAACTTTATCGGCTGCATTTTGATCAATTTAAAGCTGATCGACATATCAGCTTTATCATGGAAAAGGCAGATATAACAAACTGAGTTTATTAATCAGTTGTATAATATCTGTTGCATAACCCAACATATTTCTAAATACTTGCAAAAACAAAAGGAAATCGTTACAAAACATGGTTTGTCAGCACATATAAAGTTTATTACAAAAATTACGTCTGAAGGTTGTCAAGTCTCATTTGTATTTTGTAATTTTCTTTTAAATCTTAGTTCCTCGCTTATAATGTTGGCCTGTTGAATGTTTAATGAATCCAATCCACAATTTCATGAAGCAGCAATAAACTAGTTAATATACCTCAATTCATGTGTTTTTGTGCTTTGCTTATTTAATACATGATCAAATCAATAATCAATTTTAATAACAAAAGTTCAAATAAGATTGCAAGGGACAAATATCAGTCAATTGGCCAATAGTTGGTTGTTAAAATCGATATTGTATCGTGCCAAAAACAACAACAACAAAAAATTTCTGTCGTAAATAGTTTTATCTATATTTTTAAAAGAATTTCCTTTCCTTTATCATTGACACTCTTATATGTCCTCATTTAAAGGGATAGTTCACTTTGAAATTAATTTTTGTTTATCTTACCTCAAGGGCATCCAAGATGTAGGTGTCTTTGTTTCCACAGTATTTGATATTTTTTAGGTCAAACCGTTCTTGTCTGTCAGTGATATAATGCAGGTCTATGGTCACCACCTCAAAGAACATGCACAGAGAAGTCCAAATTAAACATGATTTAATGACTCGTAAATGTAAGTACACATTGATGGCCAAAGAGACTAAACATTTGGATCTTCACAGTGAAAGGTAACACTTCCGAAACCTCTGTGTAAACAACGAGTGACGTACATGCGCGAGAAATCACTTCCAGCGCTTGCGCAGACCGAAGCACCCGAGCCCTCAGATCACTTGGACTTGGCTGTGGTTACACGAGGTAAAAACGATTTAAATACTGTTCGTTTTCTCACACAAACCACTCGTTTCGTGTCTTAGGCCATCAATGTGTACTTACATTTACATTAAATCATGTTTAATTTGGACTTCTCTGGGCATGTTCTTTGAGGTGGTGACCATAGACCTCCATTATATGACTGACAGACAAGAACGGTTTGACCTAAAAATATCAAATACCTTGGAAACAAAGACACCTACATCTTGGATGCCCTTGAGGTAAGATAAAACATACCAAAAATTAATTTCAAAGTGAATTATCCCTTTAAGCTCATAAATCCTCTTTTTAAACAACATTTAGCGAGTTATTCTAATGCAGGAACTATTACCCCACATCACTGAATCAAGATTGTAGTGTGAAAACCTGCTTATTTTTGCTCACATTCACATTCACATTCATAAGGCCTTTGAGAGGAAAAAAATGTAACCAGAAACATTTGCTCTCTTGTCCCAAGCCTCATAACTACCTAACAATGCCACTTCTTAGCCTGCAGGATGAATGCAGAACAGCACAAACCCACATCTCGGCTGTCATAAGCCCCATCCCTCCGTGATTCTGCCCGCGGTCCGTTTTATCTGTCGGCCCGTATGGACTCTCTGTCCCAGCGCGTGGGCATCGTTCCCACCCCTCCACGTTCTGGGAAAGCTGACTGACACGTCGCTAAGCTGCACCTGCCTTTACTTTCCGCTCGCGGTGAGAATCTGTTTGTCCGCCGTCTCAGTGCCAGCGCCGCCCCAGTCCTTTGCCAATCTTGTGATGCGATTGGCTCTTAACATCCTCGGGCCTGAAACGGGTTCCAGCTCTTCTCATCTAACTCTCTCCAGAGAACTTGCTGAGGAGGAGAAGACAGCAAAGTTTATGCACTCGCCGTCAGAGCTCTTCATTTGGGCCTTTGGAGATATTAGCAACACTTTCAATCAAAAACATCTCCGTCTACAGAAACTCTGAGCTTAAACACCCTGCCTCTGCTTTAAATAGATTTACTATGTGATTTAGACGCTTTTACGGCCAGATCTTCAAAACCCACATCACTGAATTGGGCCTTTAGGGGGAAAACCTGCTTATTGTTGCTGTTACAAGTTTCTTTGTGCTTTGAACATTAATAGAAAATAACCTTGGCTTGCATCTCTCCGGAATGCAATTACGAGAAATACAGTTTTGACTTGATTGCTGGTATTATAAATATCTTAATGTGCCCTAAGGCTTTAATTAGAAGTTTTAATTACAATGTTCCCGTTGTAATGAAACCCCCGGCCCCACAGATATTACATTTCACACTTTACTTTTCAGAGTTCATATTTGTCTTATACGACATTGTGTGTCAAGTGACTCAAGTCGAGCTGTTGGTTTGTTTTTAAAGCTACACTGTGTGATTTTTACCCCCGTCTAGCGGTGAAAAGGTATATGACCATCTAGTGAATAGAGTGCCGAAGTTACGAGGTCACTCTGTAGGCCAAAACGCGGAAGTGAGTTAGCATTTTAGCACTACCGGTTCCCTCGCTCTAAAGTCTATGGGATTTTTGAATGGGTTTTTGCTAAATCATCTGAAATAAGGTCTGTGGTGAACAAAGCCTCTAAATATTTTCACGTTTTGATCTATGACATAAAACACACCAGTTATAACCTGTTTGTGTTTTTTTTTTAACTTTATTGTGTCTGATTGTGTTTTTTAAAATCTTTATATAGGCTTCAAAATGTATAAATTTTGGATTAACTTGTAAAGATTATCTTGATAGACAAAACGTGTAAGTGTCACAACCCTTTGTTAAACACAGATCTTATTTTTTGCGATTTTCCAAAAGTCTATGGGGAAAATGCATTGCTTTTCGACCGAGGGAACCCATGCGCCGCTAGCTTCCGAGTTGTCTTACAAAGTGACGTCATCACTTCGGCACTCTATATTAGTTTCTGTTCCTCTCAATTTCGTTTTAACTCCTACGGTGGCCAATGTAGTCCAAGATTAACATGGCTTCCAGTTCGACCTCGTCCATGAGTGTTAACTCAAACGTAAACGCGAAAGGCGAAGCTTGAATTAACGGGTATGTCCCTCTTTGGCTTATGTACTTTCAAGATGGAGGGGCAACATGGCGACCGACATTAGAACCCCTTACCCGTATGTATATTCAATGGCATATTATACACTCACGAGAATACTTTATTACTTGAACAAAGTAAATATACATTAATGCGCACATATATTTTTGAAAGAACTAATTGTTTTTAGCTAAGAATAAACTAAAAGAGTTACACAGTGTAGCTTTAAAGCGATGGTTAACTAAAAAATGCCAATTATTTAATCATTTGCTGAACTAATACCTTTCTCCACTGACGCTCTGAGTTGTTCAAAGTGTTTCTGATGATTTTTAGACTGAGATGGCGAACAGCAACATAGTTCGTGTAACATTAGCAACACATTATTAGTGGTTTGATAAAGGCTAATCATAGTAATCACCGTTATGTGTCTGACGTTGTAAAGAGCGAAACCATTTTGCAGCGTTTACCTCAGTAAGTTGGCCTAGCGAATCTGTGAGCTCGAGCGAGTGATTGGAGGTGGGGCTAATTTGCATATTCATGGGACCGCTTAAATACTAAATGAAGCAAGGGTGTAGAGTTATATTCAAGCTACTTAAGTTAAGACATAAATATTTCACAGGAAAAAAAAAAACATAAATATGTAATTTTGGCAATCAAAGTTGAAGGCATAGAATTATTGACAGTCAAGTCAATAGTGAGTAGTGCAAAATTAAAGTAATATATGTAGGCTTGATAAATCTCAAGACAAAAAGGACACAAAAAAAAAATATTCCAGGATATGAAATTGCTCTGTCTCTCTCCAATTTTGTTTTAGATTTTTGCACTGGCACATCCCACATAATAATAGTGGATATGAATTATCCGGTAATCATTGGCTGCGCTTCGAAAGGTCAGCTGCAAACAGGGTCAACTTTGAGCATCGCATTACAATGCTTCACCTGCTTTCAACACGGTGTCAGGGTGATGCTGAGGCTTCATGCTTCACTCCACACACTTCAATACACGGACACAAATCACATTAAAAGCCCTCTATAGTTGGGATTAAAGTCTATTTATTATTTGAATGTTAGTAATATTTTTACTTTTAGGAGGAATGAATGTGTTCCTGGCACTTTACACAAATAGGATGCAACATAAATCCTTAAAAAAAAGAAAAAATCTAATATATATATATATATATATATATATATGTACATATACAGTGATGTGAATAAGTTTGGACACCCATGTTAAAGTTGCCTAAACAGAGGAATAAAAAATCATCTTTTGGATATTGCTTTTAATGCCTTAATTAGAAAAATGAGGAAAACTCCAACCTTTAAGGACACACACATTTTCTTTGTGAATGAATAATGTATCATAAATAAATAAATGTTTTCCTTAAAATACAGGGTGCATAAGTCAGGACACCCCTATGATAAATTCCCATAGAGTCAGGCAGATTTTTATTTTTAAAAGCCAGTTATTTCATGGATCCAGAATAATATGCATCCTGATAAAGTTCCCTTGACCTTTGGAATTAAAATATCCCCACATCATCACACACCATTCACCATGCCTTGAGATTGGCATGGTTTTACTTCAGTTAGCCTAATAGCTGGTTTGATTTGCATTGAAAGATGATCTTATGGAAAGTACCCCATGCCAATCTCTAGGTGTGGTAAAGGGTGTGTGATGATGTGGGTCTATTTTAATTCCAAAGGCCAAGGGAACTTTATCAGGATGCACATTATCCTGGAAATGTATGAATTGGTGGATTGATAGATTTTAGTGCTTTAAAAACTCATGTGACATCAAAGTGCTGTGTTTGTGCCTAATCACTGTAAAAAAAATATGACTGAATATGTTAAATCTAATCAATAAACTTGAGGCAAAAGATTACAATCAATATTATGAATTAAATTTAACAAATTAGAATTGAGTAATAATTAACCAAATTAATTACTTAAAAGTTAACCACTTAAAATGAGTAGAATGTACTTTTTTATTGCCAACATTGAAGACGCCTGATGATAATAAGCAGAATCACTGAAGGAGAAAACCGTAATTTTTAAGTCACCATTATGGAGATCAGTGTGTGTGTGTGTTTAGTTGGGCTCTTGACCCTTAAATCAAACTTCAGAGGTTGTTTGGCTGCTGTACGTGAGTTAAAACAGCCAGATGAACATTAACATAATTATTATTTCACAATCATTTGATCTTAATCACTGAACTCGTATAGAGCCCAGTTTCTGAGCAAGGTTTACTTTATTAATTATAGCAGCACTGGCCTTGTACAGCCTCATATTTTTAGCATTTTCAGTGAAACCAAATGATCAAAACAATAAAAAGATAACTTCAGAAATTATTTTATGTATAGGCACACACAGACATCAAGAATTAGTGTATGAATCTCAGCAACAGATCTTAAGCAGAATCTGTGATCATAAGCTCATTATTTATTAATGCAGCAATGCATGATGGAAGCCATGAATGAGTTTTGATTTGGTGGCACCCAGAATGCACTGCAACATGTGTTATTATTGTCACCATTGTTGAGATTCACAGATTCTTCTAAAGACTAAATCACTAACAGTACTTAAGTAAACCTAAACTGGACACTATATGAGTTCAGTGATTCAGGTCCAATAATTGTGAATTGATGATGTTAAAACATAACCAACTCCATCAGATCACCTTTTCTCTTTGTTCATCTGGTTGTTAAAATTCACGAATAACAGCCAAACAACATTCAAAGTTAAAGGGGCACTCCACACATTTGCATTAAGCTTTCCATTGTTAGAAACCCAGTTATTGAATGGTCATGTAACACTCTCTCATTTTTTCCCTGAGGCGAGAGAAATCTGCTATTTACCCTTTTCACTTCCTCCCACAATGACGCAAAATCGTCAATTTATGTAATTTTACGTCATTGTAGGAGGAAGTGTAAGAGGGGGGGATTTCTGTAAAGACTACAAGCACTAGTAGGGGGTTGGACCTAATGCGCTAACAGACCTATCACAGATCAGTGCCAGTGAGTTTGATTTCAGTTTTTGAAAATATGGACGTAGGTACTGAATACGCAGACGGATACATAATGGAGGATTGGGATTACACATAGTGTCAGCCATCTTTTTTGGAAGCTAAGCTAGCAGGCTCTTGTTTTGTGGCGAAAACTGAGTAGTAGGAGTTACCATCCTCTTTTTCACTGACATGTCCGGCCCTCGATGTCCGGGATCAGCTTTTGCTTTCTGCAGTCGCCATTTATTGTTTACATGCACAGCTTTTGTTTCAATCTAACTGAATTCATTCTGATTGGTGAATCTGAATGTAGTGTTTACATGAACACTAAAAAAAGTAATCGGTTGATGTGCGTTTTAACATTGCTTAGAAACTCCCCGCTCCTCCATGAGAGATATGAGACCGGTGGTGTCGCTCATCGGTAATCACGCCACCAGCCTCGCGCCGTTCTCCCGCGGCCCTCACTTGTCCCACTCACCACAGTAAACATAATGAATGGCGAATGTAGAACGCAAAAGCCGAATCCTGGACATTTTGGGCGATCACGAAACACATTTTCGGGCAGACTCACTAGTAGCCTAGACTTGTTGTTTAACTACTGCGATCTGTTACCGGTAGGCGTGGCCTCTTAGGGCAGCGAAGCAAGTGCATTCTGGGAGTTGTTGTCTTTCATTCACATCAGCCAAAAATACACTTTCTGGCTTTTCTCAGTCTGGAAAGCTCCAAATTCAAATAATAATAATAATAATAATTTCACATTTCTTCTACATAAATGACCAATTTTATACACATTCATCTTTCCAGAGGTGGAATGACCCTTTAAACGTACAGTATGCGATTTTTGGCCACCAGGGGTCACTCGTTTAAAATAATAACAAAAGACTTACTTTGATGACGTCGGGAAAGAGCGTGGGCTCACGGGAGTTGCTGTCGCTGTCAATGACAACCAGCTCAGCTCATGACATGACATCATCGTTTCACAAAATATACGGATATACGGCATCTCTCTGTAGATTTAGCTTGTCAAGAAGCTTTAAATGCAACGCCAATGTTTACCTGTGTCATGCTTCTCCTGTCCCAAACCCTTCTCGGGTTATATTTTTCACCCGTACGTTTGAGCTTTAGCTAATGAGCTGGCTGTAGCAGCAGAACGTGCAGGCAAAGCGTAATCGTGGTCCATAACAACAATACAGACGAATATAAATATTTATATTACGCTCCTTCAATGAATGACCTATTTTAGAACATTTTTCATATATAGAGCGCACCGGATTATAAAGCACATAAGATACTGCAGTCAAACGTTTGACTGGGTTTGCGTTATTCATCCACTATGTGCTGAAGGCTAAAGGGAATGTAGTAAGTGCGCGGCGCCGGAGGTGAGGCGTTTATTTAGTAAGCATGAGCGCGCTAAAGCGGGCACGTATTCGCAGCCTGACTCATAATGAGTATTCAATGTGCGCGGCTCGCTAACAGCAACAGTTGGCTGTTTTGAATGAGACGACCCAGTTACTGTGAACGGGGAGCGCTTTATGCGCGAGCAGCACCGGGGACAGTGTGTCTGTTAAGAGTGAGCGCTCGTGAGCGGGCACGTGATTTACACACATAAAAATACGTACTACTTTTTTTTCTTCCTCATTTTCTTTGCTTTATTGGCGGTAGTCCAGTGTTCCCCTTTGTGTTTGGCGGTTTCGCCGGGTTCCGCAAGGAAGTTAGAGAAAATAGAGGAGTCAAAGGTTATATGACGCCATAGATGGGCGACGAAACGGAAATATAGAAACGTCCCGTGTCTTCGAATTAAAGTTGGTGGAAACTGTCGGGATAATGTAAGTACACATCTAATAGAAATATATAACATAGATACAGTTATTTTTGCTATTTTTTAAGCAGAAAAATTACATATTGTGGCTTTAATCATTTAAGGGTCAAGAGCCCAACTAAAACACACACCGATCACCATAATGGCGACTTAAAAATTACGTGTTTCTCCTTCAGTGATTCTGCTTGTTATCATCAGGCGTCTTCAATGATGCCAAAAAAACAAAACAAAAAAAACAGTTCTTAATTCATCTTTGACGTCAATCTATTATTCCAATATTTTTGTTTCGAAAAATGTGTAAATTTTACTCATTTTAAATGGTTAACTTTTTAGTCATTCGTTTGGTTAATTATTACTCAATTTGTTAATGTAATTACTAATATTGATTGTAATCTGTTGCCTCAAATTTATTGATTAGATTTAACATAGTCAGTCGTATTCATTTTTATATTGTGCAGTGTATGGTTAAACCAAATATGGTTTCTTAAATAAGCCGAGATTAAATGTCACTGTGATTAGGACTGTGTTTCCAAGTATTTGCTGTGTGTGATTCAGCTCTGTCTTCTCTGGATGTGTGCCGTGTTTGTGTTTCCGTCGACTTCAAATGTTTTTTAATTGAATGTGGTGAACGAACAGCCGACCAATCAGGCGCTTTGACTCGGGTCTGTGTGTGTATCAGATGTGTCTCTGCTGGATACAGGAAGTAGAATCCTCACAGCTGGCTCACACACACACACACAGCCCTGTTTGTTAAACAATAATGTAATTAAGGCTTCGTTGGACTGCGATGTTGATTCTCCTCCATGGAGGAAAAGGGTGGGGAGGTGAGACTGGTGTGAACAATGCGGGAGGAGTGTTGTTGAATAATTCATCTGCGTTTTTCTCATTAATCATTTACACTCTCAGTGGCGTACGCTTGCGTGTGTGTGCGCGCGCGTTTGTTTTGAGCCGACGCGTCGGGGGTCTGTGTGACCTTTCCTTGCTGTCTCTAAGCAGGTGTCTTCGTGTAATCTCCGGGCTCCTCCACCACGGCACGCGTTTCATCCCTCCTTCCCGTCTCCCCCTCCCGCTCCCCCTGTGGGCGAGTAATGATTTTCTTAACCTTTTCTCTTGCTTATTAAGGGCCCTGTCAGAATGTTTAAATGCTTATGCTAATCAGGCGGGGCGGGGGGGGAGAGACGTTGTCCCAAAACAATTATGGATGGAGAGAGTGTCTTAATCTGGCAGAAGGACAAGGAAGAGTGTGTGACTGAGGTGCAGGTATAAAGGAAACCGTTCGATGCTGGTGGTTTTTTAAGGGATAGTCTATATGTATTATCTATAATTATTTAACCTGCGTTGATATTTTTCAATCATTTCGAATTTTTTACGCAGTACTATGTATGTTTTTTTTTTTTTGTGGTTGTTTTAGGAGCAACTCTCAACGTACTTTAGAAGAGCTACAGTACATACAGATTCTTCAAAAAGTTTCTGTTTCAAGAGAAAAAACTGATTTGAATGACATGAAAATAAGTAAATAATGACAGAATTTTCCCTTTTTTGGTGAACTACTTCCTTAAAGGAATAGTTCACTTAAAAATAAAAATTCTGTCATCATTTATTCACCCTAATGTTGTTTCAACCGTATGATATGATAATCAGACAGTTGATGGACCCTATTAAAATACTATTGAAGTCAATGGGGTCCATCAACTGCCTGGTTACCAATATTCTTCAAAATATCTTCTTTTGTGTTCAGCAGAAGATTTTTTCTCGTTACTTGTCGTCCAATTACCATAGTCATCCTCATCTCCCTGTGACTGGTGTCTGTCATCTCTGTGATGTTGTGTGTGTTGTCTGTAGGGGCCGTGCTGCTGGGATGATGTCCTTCTCCCTAACAGGATTCATGGAGTATGTCAGTCACAAGACTGTGATGGCAGACTAGCGGTGAGACAGCAACAATTTTGTCATATGATTATATTAATTATTCTATTGCCATAAAAAACACCTTTAAAGTGGCTGGGAGACCAGCGAAACCAGCCTAAACCAGCTAAAACAGATTAGTAAGTGGTTTATTACCCTTCCCTTGGGTCATTTTCCCCCTAAACAATTTCTTTTTTTAAATTGAGTGTTCATAGTAACAAATCCTTCCCTCACGAGTCAATTGACCCCCATAGAAATGAATGGAAATGCAAGAAATGCTTCAGTACACATACAAACACCTAAACATGCTCAAAATTCTAACTAAAAATGCTAAAACTTTGTCTAAATTTTTTTTTTATAATATCTACATGTGTATCTGAATGCATTCTGAAGAGAAATGACTTTAGGGCCCAGAGGAAGAGTGCATTTGCTCCAAATAGAGCTGTAAGGCTATCTATATTGGCAAGATTCATTAAAAAATAATATGTTATATTTTCTTTTTTTCCACAAGAGATTGGCAAAGTCACCCAATGTAAGATAGTTTGAGCTGAATTATGCACAGAATTGTGAGTTATTTTGAAGTTGAACGAATGTGAGGAATGTATTTAAATCACTAGGCTATTTATTATTAATTGGTCAAATCTAGTAGCCTGGTAATACCAGACTCTGCTACTTCACTTTGCAGGAGCGAAATGAAATTAGCGGAAGTATTAGGTCTGACGTAGTCAGGCTACAAATCTAGTCATTTTAAGGTAAATAAAATTGCATTAACCCTCAGATGCTCTTCGGTCATTTCTGACCGAAAAATGAAAAAAAAAAAAAAAAAATGTTTTGAATTTCTA
Source organism: Pimephales promelas (assembly GCF_016745375.1). Next base: position 6,202,132 of record NW_024121388.1, on the reverse strand, counting down.
AAAATCACAGCTTCATTGGAATGTTATGAAACTTGGTGACTTTTATGGCATTATGTATGTGAATACAAAAAAAATTTGAGGTCGTGATCTGAGCATGCTAAGTGGTCGTAAAAAAAATAGTCACACTTGTGGTCTTCGGTCAAAAATGACCGACCCATAGGAAATGAATGGGAAATTGACAAAAAAAAAAAAAATTCTCTGAATTTTTGTACGTGCAATCTACAAATTGGCCACAATTCTAAAAAAAAGTACACCGCAGGAAAAGGGTTGACACTCTACAATATCTAGAGTACAAAACAGACAAACCCACACACACATACAAACACACTTTTATACACATGCATACCAATAAAATTTGATTACAAAAAGTATGTTTTGAATTTTTAAAAATCACAGCTTCATCTGAATGTTACGAAACTTGGTGAATTTTATGGCATTATGTACTGTATGTGATCACACAAAAAAATTGAGGTCATAATCTGAGCATGCTAAGTGGTCTTAAAAAAATAGTCACACATGTGGTCTTTGGTCAAAAATGACCCCCCATAGGAAATGAATGGGAAATTGACAAAAATTCACAATTATTTATTTATTTATTTTTTACATTTTTTTAATAAAAAAATATATTTTTTGATATTGTTTCAACTATATATTCAAATCCACCAAAAAAAAAAAAAAATGTGTTCATAAACATCTGGGGAATTCACATGCTTCTCCATAGAGAGCTATACATGCCATCTAGTGGTTACACCATGGTTCTACGCTTTTTCTCGATACTATAACCAGATGGAGCTAATTTTCTTCAAAAAATATTTTTTTTCGGAAGGCCTAGACTCTATATTAAACTAAAATACTGCATTAATAATTTTTTGAAAAAAAAAATATATATATATATATATATATATATATATATATATTTCATGGAAAAAATAGACCATAAATATTGCATAAATATTAATAAATTCAATCAAATTGTCTCAAAATACTAAATTACAAAGAATAAATATTATAGAACAAAAATAAATTGCATTGGTTTTACTGGGATGGAGGAAATTAAATTTTTAGGTGTCCGGTCACTTTTGACCGGGAAGGAAACAAGTGTGACTCCGAAACGAAGAGCACCTGAGGGTTAAAAATTGAAAATAGAAAATATATTATCAAAATTAGATAAAATAAGCTTTCTGGACCTAAAAAATGTAAGTAATGTGTAAGCGAGGGAAAGATATGTTACAAAGTGCGAGGGAAGGATGAGGGTTTTTGTGGAGAAAGTGGACGTTGCGTTGGCTGGATTCACACCTGGAATTTTCTTATGGTGTCTTGAGTAAATGTGTGTACAGCTACACATTTTTTTATCATTACATAGAAAGCCATTTTCAATGAGGCATACTATTTATTGTGCCTTTTTGTCTGTCTAGTGCTGACAGACAAAGAGGACCGTCCACTTGTTATACTAAATTGGTAAATTGGTAATGCTACCCCCAGCCAGGCGGGTTGTTTTAGTGTGTTAGAGGGGGTTTGCAGGACATGATTACATCTGGTTTGTGCTTCTTGCAGGAGTTTTACCTGAAATGTGCTGCCCACCCCACCGGTGATAATGACTCTTCAGCAGCGCTGGACTTGATAATGCCCAACACACGCAGAGTGCCCTGCATCGCCTGCACCGACATTGTGTGAGTTGCTTTCGGTTTTTCCATGTGTCTTTAAACCCATCATGGAGGTCGAAATGAGTCTGTTATGCTGCACAGCAAAGAGCCAATCTGACAGTTCATTGTAACGTTAATCTCAGCATGTCCCAAACTGGCGTGATGTGATAAACCAACAAAAGATAAAAGCTTTTGTCCTAACCAGCCACGATTACAAAACATTTTATTTTTGCTTGGTTTCTATTAGAAAATTGATTAAAACCTATAAATAAATCCTGAAACCATAAATATATTGAATCCCTGAATTAATACACACACACGGTTTTCACTCAGAAATTGGCAGTAGATTGCTGAAATAATTACAAATAAATGGCAAGTCGCATATTGGATTGAAGGATTAGTTCACTTTTAAAAAAACTTTTGCTGATAATTTACTCACCCCAATGTCATCCAAGATATCCATGCGTTTCTTACTTCAGTCGAAAAGAAATAAACGTTTTTGATGAAAACATTCCAGCATTTTTCTCCATGTAGTGAACTTCAGTGAGAACCAAACGGTTCAAGGTTCAAAAAGACAGTTTCAGTGCAAACTGCAAACTGTTCAAAGGGCTTTAAACGATTCCAGACGATGAATAAGGGTCTTATCAAGCGAAACGATCCCTCATTTAATAAATAAATAACAAAGTTTATTTTATAAGCTCAAATGCTCGCCTTGCTCTGTTCTGTGATGCACGTTCGTCACTCTCCTGTTCGAACTTGTTCATTCAACGAACAAAACAAACAAATTGACTCGGAAAAAGATTCGTTCATTTTGATGAACCAAATGACTCAGAAAAAGATTCGTTCATTTTGATGAACACATTCGAACAGGAGAGTCGTGAACGTGCATCACAGAACAGAGCAAGGCGAGCATTTGAGCTTATAAAACTTAAACTTGGTTATTTATTTATTAAATGAGGGATCGTTTTGCTTGATAAGACCCTTATTCATCGTCTGGAATCGTTTAGAGCCCTTTCAACAGTTTGTAGTTTGCACTGAAACTCTCTTTTGGACCCTGAACCGTTTGGTTCCCATTGAAGTCCATTATATGGAGAAAATCCTGGAATGTTTTCATCAAAAACCTTAATTTATTTTCAACTGAAGAAAGAAAGACATGGACATCTTGGATGACATGGGGGTGAGTAAATTATCAGGAAAAGTTTTTTTTAAAAGTGAACTACTCCTTCAATCCAAATGACTTAAATTGACTCACGCCTGACGTGCTTTTCACGTCCGGTGTGAATGCACCATAAGGCAAGTTTATAAAAGCTACTTAAATGTCCTATTTGAACTAAGGCCTAGTCCTGGCTTAATCTAAGCTCTGTCTGTAAAGGCAGGACTTCTTATTGTTTTTGAAATAAGATTTCAATGTACTGTTTGGTTTAAGTGTATGGTCAACTAAAATATACTGATGTCATTTCTATTGAAACTGGTCTATCAAGTATTTAAATATATTTGTAATTATAGTTCCAGTTGAATACATTAAAACAAAATAGCTTTAAAAGTATTAGTAGGCCAAGCCATTAATTCTGTTGTTAAACCAGGTTTGCACATTGTGTAAGACCATTTCACTCGGCAGCCATCTTTAAAACGCGACTGATTCCGCCATATTGGGCGTCGCTTTCTCCCAATCATAATAATACGAGTGCACCTTCTTTCAAAAAGTCTTAGTAAGGCCGTGTGTCCACCAAAGCGTTTTTAGCCAGCTGAAAACGCTAGAGGCTCTGCTGAAGACGCCGTGCTTTGGCCGCTTGAGAACGTTTTGGTAGCGCAGCGTTTTTTCCGTTGAGACGTTTCGTTGCTATGATACAGAATATCCGCAGCAGTTGAATGTTGTGACAGTTGGTCTGTGTGGTATTAGTCCCGCCCATCCTCCACTGTGATTGGACGGCTGGGTAAAAAGTGACAGTAATGAGCACAGTGTTTTATCCAAAGTTGAACATTTTTCAACTCTCGTCGACCAGTAAAAACACTGGGCGCTCGGCGCTTCAGCGTGAAAAAAAACAACAACGAGCGTCTCGGTACGCTCATGGCGTTTAAAAAACGTGGCGTTCCCATTGAAAACAAACGCCAGGCGCGTGGAAAAACGCTTTGGTGGACACACGGCCTTAGACTCACTCATAGACCAATTAGACTGATCAAATTACAAAACAACAGACAACAACCAGAAAGGAAAAAACTTTTTAAACAAAACTTTTTAAAAACATTTAAACAGCTTTTTGGAGGCTTTCGGGTTGATCCAGCAGTCAGAAAACATGAAATGCCTGCAACACATTGGACAGGTAAATTAAAGATTGACACAAACATTCGGAAAGACAAGCTCTCTGTACTCTATAACCTGCGTACACCTCCTGCTGTGTGGCCCTTCAATCAACAGGGGCCATTTTTCCAGAAAGAGAGCGCTAAGTGTGCCCTGCCAATGAAGGTCAGCTATTAGCGGGGCGGTCCCACGTAAACGCTCCTACCTGCTGCTCTCCGGTCGAGCGCCTGGAAAAACCAGACAATGAAGCCCAATCACCAGCAACCACCATTCAAATCAAGGACTGATTGAAGTAGTGCCGCAATTACCTTCCTGAGTAGAGCTTTGTTTCCCCCCCGTCCTCCATTCCACTCTTCTTCCTCCTCACAGATCTCCTCCATTTGTTTAAAAGGTCAACGACAAGGACGCAGCCAGGCTCTTACAATAGAAGCGAGAGAACCGGGTCAGAGAGGTGGAACACTGTGTTAGCAAGTTGACTTCCAGTCAAGTGAGTGTGGGTTCGTGTGTGAAGGGGGAGGACTGGAGAAATGGAAAGAAAATTGTCAAGAGATTTCCGAGAGTTGTTTCTTTGCTTACTACACTAAAGTAACAAGGGTATTTGAGGTTTTCCGAAGGTTTTGAACTAGCGTCTACACAAGTTCTTCCCGCCCCCGTTCTCCTCATCAGTGTTCTTCTCCAGGGAATCTCACGAAAACTGCACAGATCATATCTCGCACCAAAATCTCAATAGCTTCCCTGCCTTTGACAAGTTCTTCTGGAAATCCATGTTTTCACTGCTTTACTGTAGGGGGCGCTGTTACGCATCTTCTGAAATAGTACAGCACGAGAAAAGATCTGCGTAAACCAGGAACGGATAGAAGATTGCTTACGCACTAGTAAGCTAACGTGATCATCAGACATCCAACAGCATATAAATCAAAACTGCCTAACGTTACAGACACGAGATGTCGGAACCATAAAGAAGCTTTGAGGGTGTCGATGGACGTGATCTACTCAATGTATGTTTTGATAATCGTTCTGAATCCGATCGTTTTGACAAAAACACATTTTTTTTTTTTTTTTTTATGAAACATCTACATTCAAGTATTGAATGAAGCTAGAATAAAATGTTTTCATAAAAAATTTTTGTGTTGTTATTTAAAGGGTTTGTTCACCCAAAAATGAAAATTAAGTCATTAATTACTCACCCCCATGCTGTACCAACCCCGTAAGACCATCGTTCGTCTTCGGAACACAAATGAAGATATTTTTGATTAAATTTGAGAGCTGTATAACTACCACATTGGCTCCTAAAGGACTGCCTCTTGACGGCCCAGAAAGTCAATGAAGAAAATGTTTAAATATCCCAAGTGACTACCGTGGCTCAACTATATGTTTATCAAGCGACGCGAATACTTTTTGTGCGAAAAAACAAACAAAAATAACGAGTTTATTCGACTATTTCTTTTCTTCCTTGTAGGCCAGAAACGAGATTTCCTTAGATTTCCACGACGCATGCGCGAGAACTCAACTGAAGTAGTGTAAGGAGATCGCAATTCTCACGCATGCGTCGTGGAAATCTAAGGAAATCTCGTTTCTGGCCTACAAGGAAGAAAAGAAATAGTCGAATAAACTCGTTATTTTTGTTTGTTTTTCTGCACAAAAAGTATTCGCGTCGCTTGATAAACATATAGTTGAGCCACGGTAGTCACTTGGGATATTTAAACATTTTCTTCATTGACTTTCTGGGCCGTCAAGAGGCAGTCCCTTAGGAGCCAATGTGGTAGTTATACAGCTCTCAAATTTAATCAAAAATATCTTCATTTGTGTTCCGAAGACGAACGATGGTCTTACGGGGTTGGTACAGCATGGGGGTGAGTAATTAATGACTTAATTTTCATTTTTGGGTGAACTAACCCTTTAAAGCTACACTGTGTGTTTTTTACCCCATCTAGCGGTGTAAATATATATGACCATCCAGTGAATATTAGTTTCTGTTCTTCTCAATTCCGATTTCGTTTTAACTCCTACGGTGGCCAATGTAGTCCAAGATTAACATGGCTTCCAGTTCGACCTCGTCCATGAGTGTTAACTCAAACGTAAACGCGAAAGGCGAAGCTTGAATTAACGGGTATGTCCCTCTTAGGCTAATGCACTTTCAAGATGGAGGGGCAACATGGCGACCGACATTAGAACCCCTTACCCGTATGTATTTTCAATGGCATATTATACACTCACGAGAATACTTTATTACTTGAACGAAGTAAATATACATTAATGCGCACATATATTTTTGAAAGAACTAAGTGTTTTTAGCTAAGAATAAACTAAAAGAGTTACACAGTGTAGCTTTAAAGCAGAGGCTCTGTTCTTTCTTTTTTGGCCATACAACTTATGGAGGATGTGTGGATAATCAAGTGAACTTTAGTTGCTTCAATCCAGTAAATGTTCATCTTAAAATATTGCATCCATACAATTTCCATTATAAATTATTCTTGTGTTAAAGTAGTAGTTCACTTTAAAAAAAAAAAACTTTTGCTGATAATTTACTCACCCCCATGTCATCCAAGATGTCCATGTCTTTCTTTCTTCAGTTGAAAAGAAATGAAGGTTTTTGATGAAAACATTCCAGGATTTTCTCCATATAATGGACTCCATTGGGAACCAAACAGTTCAAGGTCCAAATGAGAGTTTCAGTGCAGCTTCAAAGGGCTTTTAACGACTCCAGACTGTTATGAACTGCTCCGAGACGTAGAGATGAAGATCCAAATGCAGCTTTAATTTAAGAATAGTCGTACAGGCAGGGTCGAGAATCAGCAGACAGGACAATGGAGAATACACAGTGGGAATCCAAGAAACAGGCAGAGGTCAGGGCAGGGCAATCCAAAGTCAAAAACCAGAAAACAAACACAGAAACCGCTCAGAAATGCAGACACACACAGTACAACAAGAGTTCGCAAACAGTGAACGTGAACACAAGGTATATATATATATACAGTATATATACACACTAACAGGATGAGACACAGGTGAATGCAATCAGTGAATGAGGTACAGGTGAACGTGATCAGTGATGATGAATCCGGGCAGTGAGTTCTGGGAAATGTAGTTGTGAGATAAACATGAACATCTGGTGTGGAGTGCCCTCTGGTGATTCTCAAGGGCACTCCACCTGATGACCGTTACACCAGTGGCGTAGCCACGAGGGGGCCTGGGTGGGCCTAGGCCCCCTCATTTACATGTCCGGTCCCCTCAGATTTCTGATTGCTTAAAAAAAAAAAAAAGTTGTTTTATTAGGATTGATAGATTGACCAATCAAAATGCTACGCGGTAAAATGCAGCTTATTTTCAAACTTGATTTGTTTATATAACGTGTTGCGCGTAACTTACGCTGTCATCTTCATCTTTGCGTGAGAGTTAATATGCCGTGACAATGGCAGGCGCTCAAACTCAAAGTACAATATTACACTTTTTTAAAAAAGCACGGAAAGATCAACTTGATATACAGTATATATAAATAATGTTGCCCCCTCATTTAAAGACGGGACCTCCCAAAAATAAAATTCTGGCTACGCCCCTGCGTTACACAGACGATGAATAATGGTCTTATACTGTATAGCGAAACGATTGCTCACTTAATAAATAAATAACTAAGTTTAAGTTTTATAATCTCAAATGCTCGCCTTGCTCTGTTCTGTTATGGGCGTTCGTGACTCTCCTGTTCCAACTCGTTCATCAAAATGAACGAATCTTTTTTCGAGTCATTCCGTTCATTTTTTTCGTTGAATCAACCAAATGTCTCAAAAACAGATTTGTTCATTTTGATGAACGAGTTCGAACAGGAGAGTCACGAATGCTCATCACAGAACAGAGCAAGGTGATACATTTTTTTTTTTGTATACATTTTTATTTTTGACTGATTGTTTCTCTAGATAAGACCCTTATTCATCGTCTGGTGTCGTTTAAAGCCTTTTGAAGCTGAACTGAAACTCTCATTTGGACCTCACTGGCCATCTCTGCATAACATTCGGTGTATGATGCAAAGTAGTGTCAATGCCCCCTGTCAGTGGGATTCATGCCTCTGTGTGTCCTCCAGGACTCCAGTGCTGGTGTTTCAGTGTGCTGAGCGTCACGTGATCTGCCTGGACTGCTTCCACCTGTACTGTGTGACCCGACTCAATGAGCGGCAGTTTATCCAGGAGCCGCTGGTGGGATACTCCCTGCCCTGCGCAGGTAAACACACCTTAAGTGTTCATGGACATGAATGGCTATTAGTGTGTGTGTGTGTGTGTGTGTGCTAGGCTGCTGTGTTTGGCAGTGATTGATGGTGGTGTGTTGGTGGCTGCAGTCAAGAGGAGATACTATCAAATTGTTCTCCTTCACTCTCTGACGCACACATTCGCACACACTGGGCCCTCGCCGTGCCCCCGTTGGCCCGCCACATCCGTTAATGCCACCCGGTAATGGGGCTCCGGGGAGAAGCATTGACCCCCTATCAGGCAGAACACGCCACCAATCTCTCAAACGCTGTATATACCGTTGTCTCGCTCTTGCACTCCTTCATTTGTTGCGCTGCTATTTTCCTCCTTTCGGTTTCTCTTTTACTGATATTTTTTGTCTTACTCATTTTGTGCTCTGAGTACTTGCAGTTTTTCTTTCGGCTGCATCTGGTAAAGACAGTCCACATCAATTTAGTTTACAATAAGGTTGTCAACATTAGTTCACTACATTACTGTTAACATGAACTAACAATGAAAAACACTTTAGATTAGTAATACAAACACTTTATTAATCTTAGTTGCATGTACACTATGTAACTTTTGGTACTCGGTTAAAAAACAAAACTGCGAAGAGCATAGTTGTGCTTTGGCTCTGCGTGGCGAATGAATATTGTTCTTTCTCATAACTAAAAAAAAAGACGGAGATATTATCCTACTGCTCAGAAAACATATACTACGCTTAAAGTAGTTCACTTTTAAAAAAAATCTTTTGCTGATAATTTACTCAACCCAATGTCATCCGAGATGTCCATGTCATTCTTTCTTCAGTTGAAAAGAAATTAAGGTTTTTGATGAAAACATTTCAGGATTTTTCTGCATATAATGGACTTCAATGGGAACCAAACGGTTCAAGGTCTAAAAGAAAGTTTCAGTGCAGCTTCAAAGGGCTTTAAACGATTCCAGACGATGAATAAGGGTCGAAACGATCACTCATTTAATAAATAAATAAAGTTTAAGTTTTATAAGCACAAATGCTCGCCTTGCTCTGTTCTGTGATGCGGGTTTGTGACTCTCCTGTTCGAACTGATTTATCAAAATGAACGAATCTTTTTTCGTGTCATTTGGTTCATTCAACGAACGAAACGAACGAGTTGACTCAGGAAAAGATTTGTTCATTTTGATGAACGAGTTCGAACAGGAGAGTCACGAACGCACATCACAGAAGACGACCATTTGAGCTTATTAAACGTAAACTTTGTTATTTTAATTTTTTTTTAAATGAGCGATCGTTTCGCTTGATAAGACCCTTATTCATCGTCTGGTATCGTTTAAAGCCCTTTGAACACTTTGCAGTTTGCACTGAAACTGTCTTTTGGACCTTGAACCGTTTGGTTCCCATTGAAATCCATTATATGGAGAAAAATCCTGGAATGTTTTCATCAAAAACCTTCATTTCTTTTCGACTGAAGAAAGAAAGACATGGACATCTTGGATGACATGGGGCTGAGTAAATTATCAGCAAATGTTTTTGTTTTTTTTAAAGTGAACTACTCCTTAAATGTTAATGTATTAACTGATGGGACCTTATTGTAAAGTGTCATCAGACAATCAAACAAAACTGAAAGTGCACAGCTCACATGAGCGCTAGAGATGGGATTTGTAAGGGATTTAATGATTCATGTTCAGATTCTGGTTACTTGTGAGTAACAGGCAGTCAGTAATTATACTGATTTATAAGAGCGGTCCACCCAAAAACAATGTACCGAAATAATACCCGATGTTCTCATCGTTTTTTCACCTGTGTTTGTGTGTGTGTGTTACTGTTGTGACAGCGTGTCTTTGTGGCCATCTATCACTGTGTGTGTGACTGCAGACTGGAGATTGTGTAGAAAGGTCAGACATCAGCCTCAAATGCCATTTCCACTTTTAAACACCTTTCAACAGTCCAGCCAAAACACGCTTGTCCAAAAGGCGCAGATGAAAGAGGCCAGGCACATCCGCGAAATGTGAAGAAATGATCGGCTGCCTCTGATAAACATGATTGTGTGAGCTCAAGAAGATTTTTCTCTGAAAATACAGCGGAAGCCAACGCAGCCTTAACCTTCTTTTGAAATGAGCTTTAACATAACACCATATTACAAGCTGACCTCAAAGGCACAAAATCTCCACTTAACATTTAGTCACACACACAAAGCACATGGCTTTCTGTGTGTCCAAGCATGATGTGAGATCCCTCCTCTCATCTCTGAATCATTCACATTAAGAACAAGTTGAATTTTACAGATGCAAATGTGCTGACGATTCCAGCAGTAATGTACCTGTTCTTCATTTTACTCTAAATCAGGCCATTATTTTGAGTGGGTCACTCTGTGTATCGTGACAAATGGAATTGTCTGTGATCTTTTGAATCAAAAGAGTTAGATGTACTAACATGTTCGATTGTAATGTTCAGAACTTAAAAACCTCCTCCACGGTTCAAAAAATCTGCAAAAATGCCTGTTGAGTTTTATTGTTAACAGTGTTCTCAGCCATTTCAGCCGTATCTTATTTCAGCAACTTATAATTTGTTTTATGTTATGTTATATGGGTTTTAGCAAAGAGGTTGTTAGTGCAACCCATAACCAAATTTAACCTATAATAAACCAAATGGACACAAATACTTTAAAATGCATTACTAAAAATATATATATTTTAAAAAATATTTTTTCAGTGCCCCTGTAAGAAATCATCTATTAATATTTAATAAATTAAATTAGTCTATTATTTAAAAAATATGAATATAATATATACTGTATATACTGTGTGTATATATATATATATATATATATATATATATATATATGAAGAGTTCAGATGCAAAAGCCTCTAAATGCCATTTGAAATTTTCTTCTTTAATGATGATTTTTATCAAACTTGTATATTTAAGTTCAGTAATTTCACTTAAATGGCAATGATAATTACCTATTAATTGTTATTTAAGTGAAATTACTTAAATATACAAGTTTGATAAAAATCATCATTAAAGAAGAAAATTTCAAATGGCATTTAGAGGCTTTTGCATCTGAACTCTTCATATATATATATATATATATATATATATATATATATATATAATCTGTCACCGTCCCACAGGTGGGACGCTTGCCATATATTTTTAAAACAATAATATCTTAAAGACCTTAAGTAATATTGACAAACTATATAACATTTAAAAGCTTACAATCTCTAGTTTCCATATTTGGTGACTTATTTTCTAAATAAATTACAGAGGAGCCGTTATTTATCAATTTGCAACAAAAGTATTTTCATACTCCTAAGGCGTGTTCATACCTTTATTTTGAAATATTGATGAACATGAAAAATCATGAAAAAAAGGTAGACACCTCAGTTTGTTTTCATGCCAATAGTTCAAAAGATTGCATCCATTCAATTATTTTAGGAAAAAAAGTTCTGAAAAATGTTTTAAATATCAAGAAAAAATTATAAATTCACAATTTGCAGTCCATTTGTGATGTGGCAGGAAGCTATACGTGTTCACATGCGTGTTCACATGTCAAAAATTGCCAAACTTCCCATACTTCTGAATAGGATCTCTACTTCATAAATTGTATGAAAATTGTGGAAATAATTGTTCATATCACTTAAAACGCATATGGAAATAGAGGCGTCCTTATATGGGCAGTAATGGAGTCTGGTTGTGCCCTAGTGAAAAAGTTTGGTACTGCGCCCAAACAAAATCTCACTGAAAGCTCATTTTTTGAGATACAAACCTAAAATTTTAAACACAACTTGTTCAGATTTTGGCTTAGATTTTTCTGCAGTTTTAGAGCAGCCCAGCTTTTGAAAATATATATTGTATTTAAAATATGAATAATTGTTGTTTTTACATTGTACATTTCCATAAACTCAAACTTCTATAACTTTTTTTTCTGTTTCACTTTCCTAATTTATTTCACTTCTACAAAAATGTCAAATGTCTTCTTTAAAACAAGATCGATCTTATGTCTATATTCCAAAGCATTCTTGAATTACGACCATTTAAGTTTGAAATGTGCATTCCCATGTCAATTAAAAAAAGGGGGGTGACCGTTAACAGAATAATATAATATAATATAATATAATATAATATAATATAATATAATATGTGATTTTAGAAACAGTCTAGCTTTTTTGTGTGTCATTTTTGGTAAAGAATGGAAAGACCTGACTAATTCTATTCACTTAAAATGAAGTATTGTTAATATCATTCCAGCTATCATTTCTACATGGTTTGTAAAGCAACGCTGCAGAAAGGTTCTTGACCATTGCAAGTTGACTGAACGTATAAACAAGGCTTCAGACATGCACACCCCCTCGCTCTGCCACCTGCTTTCTGTTCCAGCAAAATAAAGTGCAACCTAACGCCCCCATTTCTGATATACATCCTCTGATACACAGTAGCTAGTTTGCTCTTTTTATTAAAACGTACATATGCGGGTGGGTTTTGAACCCACTCACATCAAAGGCATGAATCACATCACATCCGTATATGTCCACATTTTATTTTTGATCATTTAACTTTTGCTTTTTGTTCTAAAGAGCTATAAAATAATGTATTTAAGTGATTTGGCTGTCAAAAAATGACAAAAAAATCTGTAACACTTGACTTCCTGCTCAGCTACTGTTCGGACGCTCCTGCTTACTGCTCCGCGCTTTGCTCTATCGCTTTAATATTTTTTATATATTTTATCTCCTTTTCACCTAATTTTAACTTCAGCAAATCAGCACAGTGCTCAGACGCTGGGATTACTTAAAAAGTACTTCACACTTTTATTCAACCAGCCTCTCACTGCTTACATTCCGGGGAAGAGAAAACACAACTCCCTACATTCATAAGGATAAGAAAATGCCTCTTCGGGAATCTACTTGCTGCTCTAACTGCCACAGACTTTTACAAAGGATTGCAGTTCTTGAAACAAAGTTAAATTCGGGACCGACAAATCAGACGGAAGGCACAACAGAGCTCCGTCGTGGACGCCCTCAGCGCACAGCCGGTGAGTCCCATGAATCTAGTGCTCCTCGACAAGCTATACTGACTGTAGAGAAACAAGCCGATCGACTTACAAATCGATGGCACAAACAGGGAGCGAGACCCAAAGGCACTCGAGACATCAGATTGTCACGAGCACCACATATTTTAGCAGTAGCATCATCTACCCCAGATATGACTCTGACCAGGATTGCAACCACTGGTCTCCTACCACCGCCTATTCATCTTGAGAACAGATTCGAAGTATTAATGAATGAGGAATCCCTGAATTTGACGAATGTGATCGAACACAGACTGAGTCAGCCTGTAGCTAACGCTGATGCTAACCGGCGCTCAAGGTCGAGCAGACAGCGGCACTCAGCTCAGAGCACAGCGGGGCCCAGGACTCTGATAGTGGGCGACTCCATAATCAGAAACATTAGTATCAGGGATACAACAACATGCTGTCTTCCACAAGGAACAACTTCTGATGTAAACAGGGAACTTCAGAACATTCTGGTGAAACATAAAACTGCAAATCGACTCATCATTCATGTGGGGAAGAACGATATTCATAAAGAGCAGTCGGAACTCCTTAAGAAGGATTTCAATGAACTTTTTGAAACACTTCAAAGACTGAAAGTTGAAACATTCATCAGTGGACCACTCCCAGCAAGAGGAACAAACAGGTTTTCACGGTTGCTTGGGCTCAACACATGGCTGCAAAAAACCTGCAATATAAAAGGAGTGAACTTTATTGACAACTTCAATCTTTTCTGGAGTCAGAGGCAACTGTTTCAACGGGATGGCCATCACCCAAACAAACTTGGTTCAAGAGTACTAAAGGACAATATCTACTTCTCCCTCCATCATCCTTCTGCAGTGTGTGCCAATCCATTCAACCTGAATGGCACTCACACACCTGGACATAGTATGAAAGACCACAGGACTTCATTTCAGCACCTGAATGGACATATTGCTGACACATCACACAAGGACAATGATAACACCACTCAGCCACAACAACAACCTCTGCTCACGGATACAATCTCAGCAGAGCTCTGCCCACAGAGCTCACCACAGACAGACTGTGACATATCAGAACTGCTCCCAGATTCAGCTCCCAAGGACGACTTTCTGGAAAACAACGAGGGAAACCAGGACAGCATTTTACACCCTCCAATAACACCAGAGCAACAGCCCATCTCACCTGACACGTTATCACTCTCTCCAGCATCTCCACTTCTGTGCTTCTCAGAGAAAATGGAACAACTGGTGTCTGCTGGAACCAAACTATCACACTCTTTTGCTGCAAGCCCCCAGATTCCAACCAAAAAACGGCAGGCCCCAAAACCCCCAAAGCTTTCGGGCCCAGCTCGCCCTCCCCCTCCCCCTCCTCGGAGAGCTCTTCGGCCTCTGCCACAGCGCCAGGGCCCACAGCCTCCCCCATCGGCTCGAGGTGAACCAAAAACAACTGATACTAGCTCTAAGTGAAATATCTCGGTTCCTTGCTATGAAAACAATAACTTTATCAAATGTTTACAGAACAAGCGGGAACCCAGTGTGCCTGAATCTTTCTCTATTGCTGTTCATTTACATGATAGAAAATCTAAGGCCTTCAACAGCCGTACAGCAAACCCATCTAATCTGGTGCCCATTACACGCCAAACTAAGACTGCTGTGGGGACAAAAAGTAAGACTATAAAGTTAGCACTTTTAAACATCCGCTCCATTAAAAATAAATCACTTCTAGTCAATGACTTAATAACCACACACAACCTGGACTTCATGTTTCTAACTGAAACTTGGCTAGAAGACAGCTGTAGTGCAACGGTCCTAAACGAAACATCCCCTCCTAACTTTACTTATATGAGTGTCTGCAGAGCGGGTAAGAGAGGTGGCGGCTTAGCTGTTCTTTTTAAAGATGTTTATCAATGTAAGCAAATATCATTTGGGAATTACCCCTCTTTCGAATATCTGGGTATTGTGTTAAAAGGTGCTCCACGTATTTTACTCATCATTGTTTACAGGCCTCCAAAATACTCTCCAGCCTTTGCTGAGGATTTTACTGAATTGCTATCAACAATTGCCTCTGAGTTTGACTGTTTTGCCATTGCTGGAGATTTTAACATTCACATAGATAACGCAGAAAACAATATGGCAAAAGAAATCAAAACTGTTTTAAAAACTTTTGATCTGACACAGCATGTACACGGTCCCACACACAATCGTGGACACACTCTAGATTTACTTATCAGTACGGGTTTAAACATCTCATCGATCGTTATTAAGGATGTAGCACTGTCTGATCATTTCTGTATTTTCTTTGATATATTAATCTCTCCTGCCTGTTAGAGCTGTGTCTGTCAAGAAGAGATGCTTAAATGAGAACACTGGTGTGCTATTTATGAAGGCTATATCTTTAAAACCAAGCATATCTGCTGACTCTGTTGATTTTCTCCTTGATTCTTTTAACTCAAAAGTTAAGAGTGTAATTGATGATATTTCTCCTGTTAAAGTCAGGAAGAATAGTGGCAGACAAAAAGCACCTTGGAGAAACTCAACAGCTGTGCAAAATATGAAAAGACAATGCAGAAAAGCAGAACGCATGTGGCGGAAGACAAAACTTGTAGTCCATTACAACATCTACAAAGACAGCATCCACGCTTTCAATGGGGAACTAGGCAAAGCCAGACAGACTTTCTTCTCAAATATTATAAACAGCAATATAAACAACACACGCACTCTTTTTGCTACTGTAGAGAGACTGACAAACCCCCCGAGCCAGATTCCGATAGAAATGCTCTCAGACAGCAAGTGCAGTGAGTTTGCTTCTTTCTTCTCTGAGAAAATCAATAACATCAGAAAGGTGATCAGCACATCCTTGAGTTGCTCTGGGGTCAGGCAGATCAGACCACAACCTGAGAAAGTAGTTACTATGTCTGATTTCGAAGAAATTGATGACACAATTTTGGTAGAAACCGTACAGCACCTTAAAACATCAAACTGCGCCCTTGACACACTTCCCACATCTTTTTTCAAAAGTGTGTTAAACTGTTTAGAAGCAGATCTCCTAGAAGTTGTAAATGCCTCACTTCGCTCTGGGAATTTTCCGAACTCCCTGAAAACTGCAGTTGTCAAGCCCCTCCTGAAAAAGAGCAATCTGGATAAGACCATCTTGAGCAATTATAGACCGATCTCAAATCTTCCTTTCATAGGCAAGATCATTGAAAAGGTTGTCTTCAATCAGCTGAACAAATTCTTAAGCTCAAATGGATATTTTGACAATTTTCAATCTGGTTTCCGATCGCATCACAGCACGGAGACAGCTCTCATAAAGATAATAAACGACATTCGCTTAAATACTGATACAGGCAAATTATCCGTGTTGGTACTACTCGACCTCAGTGCTGCATTTGACACTGTTGATCACAACATACTTCTTGACAGGCTGGAAAACTGGGTGGGGCTTTCTGGGATAGTCCTAAAATGGTTCAGGTCATACTTAGAAGGGAGAGGTTATTTTGTGAGTATGGGAGAACATAAGTCTGAGTGGACATCCATGACTTGCGGAGTCCCTCAGGGCTCGATTCTTGCGCCACTCCTATTCAACCTGTATATGCTCCCAATGAGCCAAATAATGAAAAAGAACCAAATAGCCTACCACAGCTATGCAGACGACACACAGCTCTACTTAGCCCTATCGCCTAACGATTACAGCCCCATTAACTCCCTGTGCCAATGCATTGATGAAGTAAACGGTTGGATGTGTCAAAACTTTCTGCAGTTAAACAAAGACAAAACTGAAGTTATTGCATTTGGAAACAAAGATGAAGTTCTCAAGGTGAATGCATACCTTGACGCTAGGGGTCTAACAACTAAAAATCAAGTCAGGAATCTTGGTGTGTCACTAGAGTCAGACCTTAGTTTCAATAGTCATGTCAAAGCAATAACTAAATCAGCATACTATCATCTGAAAAATATTTCAAGAATTAGATGCTTTGTTTCCAGTCAAGACTTAGAGAAACTTGTGCATGCTTTCATCACCAGCAGGGTGGATTACTGTAATGGCCTCCTCACTGGCCTTCCAAAAAGACCATAAGACAGTTGCAGCTCATACAGAACGCTGCTGCCAGGATTCTGAGCAGGACCAGAAAATATGAACACATCACACCAGTCCTCAGGTCTTTACACTGGCTGCCAGTTACATTTAGGATTGATTTTAAAGTATTATTACTGGTATATAAATCATTTAATGGGTTAGGACCTCAATATATTGCAGATATGCTCACTGAATATAAACCCAACAGATCACTCAGATCATTAGGATCACATCAGCTAGAAATACCAAGGGTTCACTCTAAGCATGGAGAGTCTGCTTTTAGCTATTATGCCAGCCGCAGCTGGAACCAGCTTCCAGAAGAGATCAGGTGTGCTCCTACAGTAGTCACATTCAAATCAAGACTCAAAACACATCTGTTTAGCTGTGCATTTACTGAATGAGCACTGTGCCACTGTTCGTCCGACTGTTTACTGCACTTCATTTTATTCTAAATTGTTTTAATTTACTGTATTTTATTTTTATCATAATTTTTATTTTTCATTATTTCTTATTTTTTTATTCTAAACTGTTTTAATTATTCTGATTTCTTTTGATTATTTTAATTTCTTCTATGTAAAGCACTTTGAATTGCCATTGTGTATGAAATGTGCTATATAAATAAACTTGCCTTGCCTTGCCTTGCCTTGCCTTGCCTTGCCTTGCCTTGCCT